>VXAU01006020.1:162344-199976 GCA_013399695.1 Formicarius rufipectus
CCCCGGTGGAGCCGCGGCCGGGCCGGGGCCGGGCCGCGCTCCCGGCGCCCTCGCAGCCCGCGCCTGCACCGGCTTTGTGTGGGGAAGGGCCGGATCGCAGTCGGGGGGGGTTAAAAATAATAATAATAATAAATCCCCCCTCCCCAAACGCCGCGTTGGGGATGGGAGGGAGTAAGAAAAGGGGGGTGGTGAGTGGACGGTGCGAGTTGAGGATGGAGAGTTCGCCGGGGGTTGTTAGCGCGATTTGGGGAGTGGGGGGTGAATAAAAGCCTTTGTTAGGCGGTGAAGTTTAAGGAGCCGGGGGGCTCGTGTGAGCAGGTCCCGGCGGTGCTGCTTTGTGGGGGGGGGATTAATTTCCGCGATGGCCATCTGCAGAAGGCTTGTTTGTGTGGATATCGATGCCTCTCCTTTAGGTTTGTTTTTGTGTTATGCGGGATGGGTTTTGTCTACCCGAGTATCCGAGGGTCAGCTGAGCAGGTTGAGCGCGGCGTGTAAGTTGTGTCGGGAAGGAGCCCGGCCGGCTTGTAAAATGGATGGTGAGCTTTGTGCTGAGCCGGGAGCGATGGGGAGCGCCGGGATCGGGACAAACCCGGCTCCAGCGCCTTGGGAGCAGCCCCGGCGGTGCGCTGGGGACAAGCAGCTCTTGGGGGAAGTCCCTGCAGGGGGGTGGCACCGATCCCCGAACCTTTGGTGCCTCCGCTGCGAGCTGATGGTTCTTGAGAAGCCTGGGAGAAAATGCTGCAACTAAAATGATTCTTCTCTGCTTTTCTCTGCTGTCTTAATTTAATGGCAGGTCTGGAAAGGGGGTTTGAGGCTCAAGTTGTTCTCTGATCTTTGGGTTTTTTTGTTGGTTGGTTTGGGGTTTTTTCCTCTCTTTTTTTTTTAATTTTTTTTTTATTTTTTTTTTTTTATTTTGCCCTTGAGCATTTGTTTTTTTTTACTTACCATTTTGCCCCACTCGAGTACTTTTTTTTTTTTTTGCAATTTCCTTATCCTGGATGTAATCTGCTTTCTTCAGAATGTAAGAATCAGTATGCAAAGCTTATCCTTCCTTCCTAAAGGCATGGCTTAAGAAAGAGAATTTGTTGTTTTTTGTTTCCTGCAGACCGAGTTCAAAGTTGGGAATGTTTCTTATAAAGAAGCAAGGAATATTCAGATTAGTCCTGTTGTAGGGATTTTAATGGAAAACATAAAGCTGTGTCTATGGTATGTTCATCCTGGGGGCTCTGGATTTGCAGTTGAGTTAAGATGGATAAGAAAACAGGAAGGATATGAGGTCAGCAGAGAACTTATTTGAAATCTTGAGCATTTCTCAAGAACCTGGGTTGTTTTAGAAGAGTTTAGTTTTCATGGTATCCATATTCAGAACACCTTGAAGGAAGAAGGCCTTTGGGTCCTGTTCCTTATCATCTTTGATGATAAAACTTTGACTGATTGTATATAAAGTACACCACAATTTCGGCATGGGTTAAGATCCTTTTATTCCTTGCCTCTCTCTATGCTTGTATTTGGATAATGTTTGTCTCTTGATAGTTATGGTGAAGCTTGTTTATTTAATTTCATGCTGTGAAATGCAAAAATTATGGAATTTGACCAGGTTTGTGCCTCAGTATTACACAAGTGAAATTTAGTCATTACTATCTGGAGGTGTGGATTTTTATACTGGTCTTTTGAATTCATTCTTTGATGTAGTTCCAGGCTTCTCATATATTTACAGGGGTCAAGATTCCATTAGAAATCAAGAATCAGCACTACGATTAGATACAAAGTTATTTGGGTTTTAGCCATTCCTCAGTAGTTGTATCACTTTGATGTGCTCCGGGATTTTCCTCCAGGTGCTACAAGTTCTATTTCAGTGCTTGGAGTGGGTGAAACAGTGTTGATGGGAGCTTTGTTTGCTTATCGACTCCAGTTTGAGCCAAATTTAGGGCTTTTGCTGAAAAGTATGAGATTTCTCTCAATATTCGTTTAACAAACTCCTGTGCAGATGGCTGATGCAATGAAAAGTTTTTTTTTTCTGATGTCTGTAGTGTGACACTTCACTATTAGCAGAGGAATTCTTGGACCTTTTTTAAGTAAATGAGCCATTTAAGGTTACTGATTGGTTTGGTAGTGACTTGCAGCTGGTAGATAAACCAAGATTCATTTATTCTAGTGTGTTTTCAGTGCTTATAGCATAAAATAGGTATTTTTAATGGTATGAGTGCTAAATAAAAGTGAGAAATGATTTCTGGAGTGCTCATTCTGAGTTTTAAGATGGTATAAAACAGGCTTGAATGCTTTGCAGAAGAACTTCAGCTTTTCAGTTTCTCAGAGTTGGGCCTTGAAACTTAATTTTTAGTGTCTAAGGGGGATGATCTGAAAGACTGGGTTTTTTTCAGATGGATCTTTGCCTCTAAAGTCCAGCTCCAGGATCTATTTGAGGAGCCTGTATCCTGTGCTGCTGGCTCTGAGGGGCAGTGGCTACTGCTGGTTTTTCTTAAACCTGTGTGAGGTCTTTAGGATTGTATGTGCCATTGCTTTTGTCTGATAATTTCTTTCAGCACTGGTGGAACTGAGCCACCACTACTGGAGTTGAAAGTGAATACAAACCCCTTTTGTATATACTCTGTGTCTCTCTCCGAGTTGTAAGAAGAGGAGAAATCTTTCAGTAAATCTCCTTTAGAGTCTTCCCACAGGTATGGGGGAGTCTGAGTGGTTTCTGGCTTTCAAAACAATGTTTTTACTGCTTTCTGGATTGTTTGCCTTGCCATAGGGCTTACCTGACGGCAGGGCTTGTGTTGTCTGTTCTTTGCGCTTCCTCAAACATGAAACAGTTTTGTGAATTCCTGCAATAAAAGTGCTCAGAAATGGCTTCCCATTGCCCACTAAAGATCAAGGGGGAGAGCATAGTGCTCTGCCCTTCCTTCTTGACATCAAGGTACTGAAAGTCAGGGCAGAATAGCTGTGGAGGATTTCCCTGCTGCAGAAATTTTCCATAATTTTGCTCTCTTGGTGCTTTGGTTTCCTTTTGTCAAGTGAAGGTCTGATAATTTGGCAGTATGCTGATGGAAGCAGCGGGAGGTTTTCTGGGTTTTGTTTACAGTCATGCTTGCTTTGCCCTTTTAAACAGTGTCTCCAGGCTGCAGTCTGGGTCTCTTGGTTGGGATGCCTGAAATACCAACAGCCAGTCCAAACTAAGCCAAGAGGGCTACTTCAGCCGTGATCGGATGGTCCACGTTGTCGGGTAGTCTGTAGCAGGGTGATGAGATAGTAAGAGGCTTTTATTTCAAGTACTTTCAAGATTTTTTAGCAGCGCTGCCTTCTGTAGAAGTGCTTTTCCCTTCCCGTGTCTCTGGAGGCACATCCTGGACCACTTTGGGAAGGTGGGGGGGGAAGAAATGTAGCTGCAAATTGTTATCAGTAGCTTAAACTAGCAGTTAAGTCAGCTGTTGGTTTAAAGGTGGAGGTGTGAAGTGGATAATCCATTTTATTCTCTCATTTAATTGCCTCCCCCATCTTCTTGTTGGTTTCTCTCTTATCAGAAATGCCCATCAAGGGCTTATTTAGGCTAGGCTAGGATCCTTGTCTTTTGTAAGCCTTGAGGAGGTGAGAAGCATAGTTACATGCTGTCTTTCTACTGCCACCAGAAGTGAGGCCAGAGAAGACCATCCTGCTGTCATAGGTAACACTTCAGTCAGCAGTGTCACACAAGCATTTACTCACATTCTGAAAGCAACCACAGACCTTTGTTCCCCCCTATCCTTGAACTATAACGCCTGGAGTTTCCAAGGCTGGTTCCAGGACTGTGATTGCTGGTGGTGAAGTGGAAAAAAAAATTAGTCAATAAATATTAATAACACTGGCAAATGTCAGCAGTGTTGCAGTGTAACCCCAAACTCTTCTGAGGTTCTTAAGATTGCACACATTCCCTTCGGTGTGCTTCCAACGTGGAAGCCTTGAGGACTCTTGCTGAGCCTGTGTAACACAGTGGATTGAATTCTGGAGTGTGTTCATGTTGTTCAGTAGTAGTATTGCACCAATTTATGTCAGTGCTGGATTTCAAGTAGGCTTGCCTGAGATCTTTCATATTAAATGGGACACTGAGTGACAGAAGCTGCTAATGTTTGAGGTTTTTTTGTTGTTGTTGTTGTTGGTTTTATTATTATTATTATTTGTACTGCACCGACAATTTGGCAGTATTAACTCCATTTGTTGCTGAAGAGCTTGGTTTTATGATTGAGTGTGCATTGCTAAGTAAACCCAGGAGGGAAGTCCTGCATGGATCAGCTGTGGCATACAAGAGCATCAAGCTTTTCCTGATGATACTGCTCTTCCAAGGAGATGCAAATACCAATCTGATTACAAGATGTGTTCTCTAAAAAACAAACAGCTTCAGAACAAACAGAAATCTTGAAAGAGCCTTACAGTAAAGTGCAGTAACCCGTACCATTCCTAGCAAGCTGATGTCCAAAAAGAAGGAATGTTCCAGATTACAAGTCATCAGCCCAAACTGCTCCTTTTATCTTAACATACACAGTTATATGGGCAGGTGTTTACATGCCTCAGAAAAACCACCTAGGTAATGCATGGAAAGAACTTGGACCTTAATCATCTTTTCATGTTGTAACAGCCCTTTCTTTTTTGAATCCGAGAAAATTGGAGCATTTTGAGAAATCTCCTTTGTATTAGAGCAGATGAAAGAGCATGCAGGAAAATCTGAGTTTGGCATGGCATACTGCTCTGAAATAGGAGGCACATGGGGGTTTTATGACACTGGGGACTACAAAAATGGCCCAGGAGAGAAGGTGAGCCTTTGTACTTTAACTAATGACTGTAAATTCAGGAGAGATACAGGTTTCCAAATTATCATTGGATATGAAGGCTATTAAGGTTTTCCTCTACTGAGATATCTGCTATTTAGCTTAGAATAAAAGTCTCTATGAAAATTAAGTTCTGAAATTATGTGGAACATGAAATCAAGTGAATGCATACCAGCATATATATTTTTTTAAATACAGTTTACGTAGGTGATGAACACTTCAGGGCTCTTTGATGTGGAGCCACAGCCTCAGTTGAAGCTATACTTGTTCATACCAGCCGAGGGGTTGGGTCTGAGATCTCAGAGTAACTGCATTGATTTAAAAAAAAAAAGTTTCATTGTGTGTGTAATTTGTCATTTCTTCCTGTTGAAGTCCAATCATACTGGGACTTGTACAGAAATGTAGCCTTTTAAAACCTCGAGGTATTTTAGTATACCAAGACATTCAAAATGGCTCTGCTGGCACTGAAGAACTGGTGCTTCAAGATGATCCATCAATCATTCCTTAAAGATATCCAATGCATAACAACCTGTGTGTGTTAGGAGAGATGCTGTGCAGATTCTGTTTAATTTGGTGTGAAGCTCCTTAAGTGTTTTGAGAAGAATGAATCTTGTAACTCACTACATTATAATAGAGCCTGAACTTCAAGTGCAGAATTGAGGATACTGAATCAGTTGCACTGATTATATTTACAGCAGAGGAAGGTTTTTCCAGGTAACTTATTTAATGCCTTTTTGACTCAATTTGTAATAATCCTGGAAGTGTTACCTGAAAAAGATGAGACCCATTTTGTTTACCAGAATGAGTTCTTTCTCTGTCAATTCTAAACCAAAACTAGAGTGATGTCACTTCATGGAAACTTATGCATTTCAAGAAGCAAAAGAATTTGAAGCCAAGGCTCCTGGTTTTGCTCATAAATCAGAGTAGTAAATGGACTGTTACACTAGAAAGGGAGTTACTAGAGGCTTACCTTCTCCTGTTTGTGCCCTGCTTGGCTCCACTGGAGGAAGATATCCTCCAAGAAGACTTGAAGTTATCCACATCAAATATAAAGACTGCAGCCTCCACTAGCTAAACTAAAGAAGGGAATGATGTAGCTGGGGATGTGAGTATAAGGTGCTCAGTCCTTCAGAAAGGACTTTTTTCCTTGCACCCTATTGAATCTCCTGGATGCTGAACTGACATTGCTGCAGGCTTTCTGTCCTAGCTATTGTTGCGTTTTTCTTGACTATTCAGTGGGTCTGTTTGTTGTTTACTTATATAGAAAAGTAAAAGTTCAAAGTCAATCTCTTATTTTTGTTCCATTTTTGTTGTGTTTTGTTCTTAAAACCTTTGATCACAAAATACCCTATTAACTGAAAGTACTTGAGGTGAAGGGATGAGAACTTGGATTGAAGCAGTAAGGGAAAATATCCAGCCTCCAGTCTAAAAAACTGAGTGCAGTGAATAAAATAGATGATGTTTTAAAGCCATGATTTAGACTAAAATTAGTTACTTTATCAAGAGTCTGCATCTGTCTGAAGATAGACCAGTTTGTAGCTAAAACATTGTTAACTGAGAGCCTGGCAGATATCTTGGGGATATGTTTTGCATCACTTTTTGTGAGCTTGGTAGAAGCAAAAGCAGGAGGGAGGAAAGCACTTAGTGTCTAGTTCTGTCAAGCCCATCTTCAGATATCTCTTGTGAATAGCTCTGATTTTTCTGTAATAATAAACACACGTTAACTACCATATATCTTTTATCTTGAAGGGCAAAGCACAACTAATTAGGAAGGAAAAAAGATATATTCAAGGAAAAAGCCAAATAACAAAATTCTTTTTTCTTAAGATAGGTTACAAACCACCCGCTGTATGCTATGTGGTTACTTTGAAATACTAAATTACCATGCAGAGGTAAACTATCAATGGGTTACATTGTGTAGTAAGACACAGCAGAATCACTTTACCACTGTGTGAATTAGAAATTAAAATCTCGGAAGCTTTTGCCTTCTTACTCACACTTTCGAAGTGGGGAGGTAACTGGAGTTTCAGGTCAATTCAAGGCCAAATCCACATGATGGATGATCTTGTCAGTGTGGTCCTGTGCTGCTTCAGGACTTTCAGGCTCTGCTGCTGGCTCTTAGGCCATAATTTACCTGTCCATAAAATGGGTGTTTATATGGACTTCATGGTCTTGGTAGTGACACTTTACTAGGAAAGTTGATGTGTAGCCCAGTGGTCTCTCCTCTCGCTGCCTCTCCCCACTGTCATTTTGCAAACCACAGTGGGTTTTGGAGTGTTTGTGCTGCTGTAGCTAATTCAGACTGAACTGCCTGCTTGCTCTCCAGATCTATTAGAGTTTTATCAGTTTGGGTTTTTCTGGTGGTGGTCAGTCTATGGTAAATGCCTGTAATTACCCTCTTCCAAAGAAAATTGTTTAAATTCCTGTTAGAAGGTAATATACAAACAAAGGACTTTGAATAGCTTATGTACAGAGGCATTGTCTCTGCTTGGATACTGTGTGAGTTTCTGCAGTTAAATGTCTTTAAAGTCATTCTTACTGTATCTAAGGAATTTCTATGTTCTTTTCCTGAGTTGGATTAGTGGGCTGTGATGTTCTTTAATTCATGAAGAGGAAGACTTTATTCTGTGTAATCACATGCTTGTGATTACACATGAGTTTGACGTTTGGAGGTTTTTTGGGTTTATTGGGGGTTTTTTTGGTAGGTTTTTATTTGTTTGGTTTTGGTTTTTTGTTTATTTTGGTTTTGTTTGGTTTTGGTTGGTTTGGGTTTTGTTGATTTCATTTGTTTTTATTTGTTTTGTCCCTGTTTGGTATTTTCCTCAGAAGAACTCTCTACACAGACTATAAATAAGAAGAATTGGTATATAAAATTGGCCACAGTAGTGAAAACAATGGTACTTAAAAAGGAAATCATGTCAAAGCAAGACTCTGGCTGATGTTTGTATGGGTCCAGGTCAACACTTGATAGTGCTAATGCTACAGTTCTGTCACTCATTGAAGTTGATCAGCTTTGATTAAAAAATATTTTTAAGGGGATAGGGGGGCTAAATGGCATGTTCTCCATCTATGCCAGGTGAAAGATGAGGAGCTTTTTGATGGGTTGTCTTGGTTTTTTTCACTTTGGAAGAATACTTGCATCATTAGCTCCCCATATATCCAAATAATTGGATTCTCTTTCATTATAAACTCATTTTTCATATGAAGTTGTCTATGGGCAGTTCCACTGTTTTAGTATCTCTGTGCTAAGTACAGGGCCTGCCTGGGACTTCTTTCCATGAAGGAATAATTTAGTCCAGCTCTGAACAAAATAAAGATCTAAAGCAGTGAATAAAAACAAGTGGCTGCACATTCAGCACAGTTGAGAGAGCAGAGCTCTGTCATAACACACACTTTGGCTGTAGGTGAGAGCAGTCACCGTGGATTTGCCCAGGGTTGAGCCCTTCTCACAGTCCACATGAACACAGCTGGTTGCTCTGGGTGTTCTGCTTGGACTTGACTGCAAACTGGGAGCTGGACCTCAGTCCCCTACAGCTGTGCTGGCAGAAATACCTGGATTAAGTTGGGCCTGAAAAGATGACCAGGTTTTATACCAACAGTAGGAATGAGTTCAACCTTAAAAGCAAAATACAGGGCCAGTTCCAGGTCTTTAGAACTTCCTAAAGCTCCAATACTATCTTGATGTCATACACTGTTAATGTATTATCATATTGTAGTAGCTGCATGAAGGTATGGTATAGTGGATATGATCTTTGTGACTCCACTTCTAAGGCAGGTATTTGCTATACCAGTTTTACCATAGGATAAATTCCAGCAGGAGGGATTGTATTTAACATTGATCTACTCTGTGAATCTTGTACTGGCAAATGGTGAGAACTAATGGCAGAACTGAAAACTGGTTAAAGCTTAATAAGGAGGTCTTACCAGATTTGAGGCACATTATTCATTTGGATTATATTGTTTTCACATGGTATATTTCTGTGAAACTTTACAAACAGATAATAAAATAAATATAAAGAAACTTGATACTAGAGAACAATTCTAAAGAGAAAAATGTGAATTGCTATCAGATATTTGTAGTTCTTTTAGAATGTTCTCAAAACCTGGATCAAGAAAAGTGCCTGGAGTAATCAGTATATTCACAATGGTTATTTTATAGGGGAATTGAAAACAGCTATAGGGCAAAATGTACCCAGTTAGAGAAACAGTAAGTTATAACAGGAGAAGGGCTAGAAAATCCATAACTGTAATAAAGCAACATACAGAAAACCCACTTTTTTTAAAAAAAAAAAATTTAATGTTAATCTGATACTGTGTACACAATGTAAAATTTTCTTAACACTGGGTGGTGATTTAAGAAAGCTCGAAGGAAACAAAGTAGACCATTTTAAATCTAGTTATTTTAATCAAAGTTTATCAGTTACTGATGGTATTTTCCAGGGTTCTTTTTCATCTGTTTTCTAATGGTAAATAAGCAGAAATTCATTAGTATATATGTGGCCATTGATGAATTTTACACTCAAGGAGATGAAAACTGTGGGCTGTATTCAGACACTTGTAGACTCACTTGTAGGAATGTACTGTGGGGAACAAAGGGGTTTTTGGGATCGTGTGGAGAACTGCTCTGGCCCAGATGGTTCCTGTGACCATAGGGCAGGAGCTGCACAGTGCAGTAGAGGCCACATTAACATCTGTAACTGATGTTCACAGGATTGCTGCTGGTGTGCTTTTCTCTGAAGGCAGGTGAGCCAATTCTTGCTGTAAAACTTTGTTTCTATTCTATTTTAAAGCCTTTTTAATTGGAGGCAATAGGTGGGAGTCTGGGTTATATCATTCAGCTGAGCTCTGGGTTCAGCTGCAGTGGATGCTGGTTGTGAAATACACTTTTGCTCTGGGTCTCTGACTTGAATATCTTCTGGAACTCTGATTTTATTCAGCTATTGCTTGTAAACTTCTGTTTTATATAAAAAGTGCCTGGTACTGGGCTTAAAGGGGTCAGTGAAACACTGCTTTCTGTGAGTTAGGATGAATAATATGCTTAGGATTGCTCTATGCTTCTGTATTCTGGTAGCAGAAACGCAAAATAGAAATGGACGTCTGGCACTGAAATTGTGCAGGACAAATCATAACTGGAAATTCATGCAATCTCTTGTCCAACACCACCATTTCTGATATTTTCCCTGCATGTATAATCCATTCTTCAGCTGAGATTTTCTTCAGACTCTTGGGGTGTTTTCGTTTTGTGCAAGATTGACAGCAAAAGGTTGCAATACAGCTCTCAAGCTTTGGGGTTGTTTAAACAGAGCTCAGTTCCATTTCTGCGGAATGGTATTTCTGTTGAGAAGATCATGAGTTGCACACAGGCACAGTTCTGAAGAGAAGTGATAAGATTTATGTAACTGATTTTGTGATACTCACAGCTCGCTGTTTAAAATCCTCTTCCTTGAGCTCCTTTTTCTGCCCCCTGGTTGAGAGTGTGCTCACTTTGGAAATGCATTTTCCCTTACAGGAATTCAACGTCATTTAATTGGCTGCACAGAAAATTGTGGGCAGCTACATATGCTGAAGTGTGTTTTTTAACTTACTTTATGCAACTGTAAGTAACAGAGTAGTTGCAACAGTATAGGATTTATTTTTTTTTTTTTTAATTTGGTGGCATTCAATGTTGCGGCAACAATGACGTCACTTGGTAATTAAACCTCATTTGTGAAAGACCTTTTCCCTATTAATTTGATCCATTAAAGAAATGCTCTTTGAAGCTGGTAGTTAATCTTCCTATTTAAATGGCTGGGTTTTACTCAGATTGGTTACAGCTTAGATTTAAATAGCAGCTAAAAATAGCAAACTGTTGTGCTGTACAGTTTAAACATCTATCTATAGTAGTAGGCTTTCTAGAAAGGAAACACATAGTAAAAGGGAGAGGAGACACTGCTGCTCAGACAGCCCTGGTTGGTACCAGCGTCACCTTTTTCTTTGGGTTTTGCCAATCTGACAGTCAGGCAGCGCTCCCGCTGGAGGCACTTGAGGATCTTACTCCAGGATTAATTGTTAACAGAAGCACTATGAGCTCGATTTGACCTGTATTTTCCTCCGTAATTAATGATTCCACCGTTGTGAGAAGTTCTGACTTTTCCTGGCAAAAATCTAGAAACTGCTCAAAATACTTTGAGGAACATCAGGCTGTCAGAAAGAAAACGCAAGGGCTGAAAGTCCAGCTTGTGAGGTTACCGTCTATTTTCACCTCTTGCGTTGTCCTTCTCTGCGTGGCTTGTGTGAATCACACAAGCCTGACAAACCTGAGGACCTGAAGTGCACTCACTGCCAAAGCTGGGGGGATTAACTTAAAAGTGTCTGCAGCTGGAAAGGAAGCCATGACAAAACTGCAGGCATCTGAGTGAGTAGAAACCAGTCGCTTCCAGTAATTCTCCCTCGAGTTTCTGTTGTAGGATGAACTTTTAGCAGGTGATGGAGTCTTGAATGAGTTGCTAACAAACACAAATCAGAGGTAAAAAAGTGCATCTGTCTGAGGCAGCAGAATTGCTTGTGCTACTGTCATGGTTTCAGCTGGGACAGAGTTAACTTTCTTCCTAATAGCTGGTGCAGTGCTGTGTGTTGGATTTCATATGAGAATAATGCTGATAACACTCCAATGTGCTAGTTGTTGCTGGGCAGCGCTTACTCTGAGTCAAGGACTTTCCAGTTTCCCATGCTCTGCCAGTGAGGAGATGCACAAGGAGCCAGGAGGGGACACAGGCAGGACAGCTGACCTGAGCTGACCAAAGAGATATTCCAAAGCACAGAATGTCATGCCCAGTGTGTAAACTGGGGGAGTTGGCTGGGAGGTGCCGGTTCTCTGCCTTGAGATGGGCTGGGCCTTGGTCAGTGGGTGGTGAGCAATTGTGCCACCACTTGTCTGCCTTGGGTTTTGTTTCTCTCTCTCTTTTTGTGGTCTCCCTTATCATCACAACTATTATTTTATTTCAATTATTAAACTGTTCTTATGACAGTCTAGGGGTTTTACCTTTTTCTGGTTCTCCTCTCCCTCCCACCAGGGCAGGATAGGTAGTGAGCAGAGAGCTTTGTAGCATTTGGTTGTGGGCTGGGGTTCAACCACAACAGTTATCTTGAAATACGTTTGACAAAACTGAGTTACAGTGACATCTGTGGTCCAAGAAATGAGGACAAAGAGAATCCAGATGTTTTTTTCACCTCCACACTTAGTTTTTCACCACGAGGAAAGGTATTTGAGGCCTGTCTTCAGTAAGAAACGTTTTATCAGGTTAAGTAGCTAAAATATTTTTGCAGTAATGTTAAAGGTCAGACTTTTCGTAATGGCTCTTTCTGGATATACCTGTATGTCAGGAGCCTCAAGCTTCTCAGACCAAGATATCCATGACTAGAACAGGAACATCTGTTGTCACAAGGAAATTGAATGTGAAGAAATCTGCAAGATGGGGAAATACTGTTAGATATTTGAGGCCATCCTTCTGAGGGACATGAGCTTATAATCACAGTAACCAGTAGAACTGTTGTATGTCCAGATATTTTTACAACTATAATTCCCATAAGTTAGTTTTCCAAATATCTTTGTTATTATGTTGATTTATTAATGTTTCTTACTATATGCAAATAGTATTCCTGTGATCTAATGGCCTGATTTTGCCACCAAAGGAGAAAACATAATCCTGTTCTTGGATCTTATAAAATTTATGACTGTGAAAATCAAGCAGCTAGCACTTCCTTCAGCTGGCAAAGGCAGGAGAGGACAGTGGAATTGGGAATGGGTGGGAATGCTATGCAGTTTTATGAAGCTGGAAAAAATTAGGGTAATCATAGAAGAGATTCTCATAACTTACTCTGTCTTTATCATGGATTATTAAACTTCTTTCATGTTTCAAGAAATATGTTTCTTTTGTGTTTTGTGCTTCCATCATCAGTTTTAATAGTATTGTCGCTTGCATGTTTCTGGCTGCTGTGGGTAGGACATCAGGTAAAGGACTGAAAATGTGTTCTTTTTTGGTGTATCTTTGACTACTTACACTGAAGAAGGGGAATTTAAATTAGATATAAGGAAGAAATGCTTCACTGTGAGGGTGGTGAGGCCCTGGCAGCAGGGTGCCCAGTGTAACTGTGGATGTCCCATCCCTGGAAGTGTTCAAGGCCAGGTTGGATGGGGCTTGGAGAAACCTGGCCTAATGGAAGGTGTCCCTGCCCATGGCAGGGCATTGGAACTAGATAATTTTTAAGATCCCTTCCATCCCAAACCATTCTGTGAATCTGTGAATCTGCTTCATTATGTCCCAGGCAGTATTAGCCCATGATTTGTCTTGCTCTGTAATTTGTGGTACCTCTCACAAGATTTGTGCTCACTAAAAAAATCTGCAGACTTAGCAATGTGAATTTAGCAGTGGTAGTGCATGGCTTTCAAGTCTAGTGAAATTTGAAAAAAGTAATTTGGAAACTGCAGCTGTCTTTTGTATCTCAAGTATGTGCAAAATGGAGATAAAGGGGTGCCTTCAGAAGACATAAAGGTATAAAAAGAAAAATGGACAAGAAAAAATTGGACCTCCCATCTCAAAACATTTAGTTCAAAACTCATGTGACAGATGCATGAGGCACATGTGAACTGCTGTGAGTGCTGAGAAAAGGGGGAATTATCTGTTACCAACCAACAGTTTCAGTTGTTTCAGTGAGCTCTTCATATGTTGTGGGGGAGGCAAATCTACAGAGGTAGTGGAAGAAGAATGAGACTTTTTCAGTATAGAGGAGAATGATGGAAGGGGCTATGCTGGAGAATGAGTGAATCATAGAATCAGAATGGTTTGGGTTGGGAAAGGGACTTTCTGGTTCACTTGAAAATAACAATATCTTGTGCTAAATCAGTATCCTTGTTCATCTGACTTCTGAGGTGAGCTTTGTAAGAATTGTAAAAAAGGATGAACTTGGAGATTGTACGTGATTCTGTAGCATGAAGCTGGACATAACCTACTCTTGCAGTTGTTGAATGGACTTGAGGGGTTAGGAAACAGGATTTGGAGGCTGGAGAGGCAGCAGTTAAGGTGTGAGGTCAGCAGGAACAGTTCTGAGTACATACATGCCTGTTTGAAGAACTGATCTTGTTGGTTCAAATTCAAACTCTTTTTGGGTTTGAATTTAGTCCTGGCAGAGCCCAACAGGGGCAGAACTGGATACAATTACCCTTTTTAACTGGGGTTTTAAATTATTCAACTTGGATAACTGGTTAATTGGCCGCCAAGCAGATTAGTTTCAAATTTAACTTTTCACAGAGAACGCCGTTTCCTTTGCTGACCCCAGATTTATTTGTGTAGGATCAGCTCTGAACGCAGAAAAGAGAAGTCAAGAGATGCAGCCCGGTGCCGACGGAGCAAGGAGTCAGAAGTGTTCTATGAGCTGGCCCACCAGCTGCCTCTGCCCCACACCGTGAGCGCACACCTGGACAAGGCGTCCATCATGAGGCTGACCATCAGCTACCTGCGCATGAGAAAGCTGCTGGATGCTGGTGAGGGAACGGCGTGGCAGAATCCAGAAAGGGGGATGGAGGGATAGTGGGAAAGAAGCTGCCTGGGCAGGAAAGAAATACATTCATAGTTGCGTGCTTTTCTCTAGAAAGGTGGAAGACTTTACAGCAGAGATTGGCTATGGACAATGGCCACTGTTCAACAGACTTTGTCCCTTTCTATTCTGGTGGTCCCCGTTGGCTCATCACAGCTGTAGTGCCATTTTCAGTCACGTTGGCACTTCGCCCAAAGTTAATTTCCTTCATTTAACCATCTTTTCCTCTTACCCTTGTTTTTTCCAGCAGTGCTTTACTCAGCTGTAGGTAGTTGGTGCAAGGATGGCTGAGCTAACTGTAGATGTATCCCCTTAATATAAACCACAAGGAATATTTTGGTCATTTGTGCCCCACTGAAGGTGAAATTAGCTGAGTTACACCTGCCTATGCAACTACAGGAGTACCTGAGCTAGGTCATGAACCAGTATACGTATTGTGCGCTGTGGGTCCTGCATTGGTTATTTGTACTTGTGCACATCTACCTTTACTATACGAAGGAGTAATCTTGGTTGTCAGACTCTGAAATCTCTCCCAGCAAGCCCCTGAGTGAAGTTTGCAATGCTTTTTTGAGGTATTTTTGCCATATAGACTTTTTCCTTAAGGTGGAAAGGTTTATTGCTTAATGCACAAAAGCACAAAGAAGGTTAACCTCAGGCTGATGTTCTGTGATTTGTGATACCATTACTGGAGCTGGAAGAATTGAATTGATCACTTATCTAAATGAATTATACTGATTTTGAATGGTACTGCAAGACTGGCTTCTTGCAGACTGGTACACATTCCTGATGGCAAGTGAAGAATGGGTGGTGTTTACTTAAACAGAAATGTGTGGCTGCTTGCAGGTGAGCTGGAGACAGAAGCCAAAATGGAGAAGGAACTGAACTGTTTCTACTTGAAAGCTCTTGATGGATTTGTCATGGTTCTGTCCGAAGATGGAGACATGATTTACATGTCTGAAAACGTGAACAAGTGTATGGGACTCACTCAGGTGAAATACTGATTGTTTCCTAAGAAACACTGAATTTTCTAAGACTGTTTCAAATCTGAAAGCTGTTCTCTTTTTGTACATGTGAAGCTAAACACCCATATACCTTCTATTTTTTTGCAGTTTGAGTTGACGGGGCACAGTGTATTTGATTTCACTCATCCATGTGATCATGAAGAGCTGAGAGAAATGCTTACACACAGAAATGGTGAGAAGAAAGAGGAAAAAAAATCAGTTTAATTTCCTTGTGGATAATTCCCATTGGCATTCATACAGTTGGATATCTGCCAGAAAATGGTGTTGAGTGAACAAACTAGTGTGTTTTTTCTGCTTAAATCTCAAAATAAACCTTGTTGAGAGATGCTAACAACAGAAATAACCAAAATGTTTTGGCAATATCCTAATTATAGGAGAAATGAGACTTCATTAGTACTCTTTAATCTAACAAAATTAATGACTAAAATGGA
The DNA here is from genome assembly GCA_013399695.1 of Formicarius rufipectus. Classification (NCBI taxonomy): domain Eukaryota; kingdom Metazoa; phylum Chordata; class Aves; order Passeriformes; family Formicariidae; genus Formicarius; species Formicarius rufipectus. Next base: position 178,173 of record VXAU01006020.1, read on the forward strand.
GTTCTTGAGGGTTGAAAGAATTCAAGTGCCTACAGGAATAAAATTAGAGGTACGTTGAATGAGAGTGATTTTAAGCAATTATTATAGAAGGACACGGAGAAGCTCAGTTGGTGCATTTGTCTTAGTCTGGGCTTGCCTTTACAGGACAACTGAAAAGCAAATGCTTTCTTCCAGAAATATGTGGTGGTATACTTAAGAGACAAAAAAGATGATGTATTTAAATTTTAGCGCACCAAAAAACCTATTTGGGAAATACTTAAATGGTCCCAAAAAGGGCTTTGGGATTGCTGCTTCTGTGCACTTTTTAGTTGGTGCATGAAATTGGTATCTTTTCACAGACTTCTGACTCCCCTTTTCGCCATCTGAGGGAACAGAACACCATGTTCATGTGTTCTCTATGCTTTTGAATTTAATAATTGCCCATGAATTACTGATTTTATGCTTTCTAAAGATTTGATAACTAGAAAGACTTGGCAGCCCATGTGCCTCCAAACAATTCTGCTTTACTCAGTAGTTGAAGTCTAAAATCTGACCTGTTTCATCAAACAAGGGTTATATGGACTCTGAATCCAGATAGTGATGCATTACTAAATCTGACCTCTGCTTTCATGTAGCACTGTAAATCAGAAGTCCTCTGTTGTCATCCTGTTAATTGAGTGGAAGAGAGTTCATAAGATAACAGCATTAAGGCCCAAACTTTGATTTTGTAAGCATTTTGTAGACTTGTCTGCTTTTAGTATTGAAGTATATTTCTAAGGCTAGATTAAACTTCCCCCTGCCCCCACTTTTGGAATACAGTAATGCATCCTAGGAGTGGGGAAACAGCTTCCCTAAAGCAGTGTAAAAAAACTGATTTTGTTGCAAAAACACATTCTTAAAAATGTCACCTCACTGAGTTTCATGCAAACCAACTCTAGCATGTCTAAATTGGCCAGACTGGAATAAGATGTCTGGAAAGCATTATTACAAAAGATGTTTTGCAAATGTAGTTGGCAGACAAAAGTCTAAATTACAGTAATAAGAGTACATTTTTATATTTATTAGTATTACCAGGTTATGTTCTACTGCGGCTCTTACATCAGTGGAATTATTTTGGTTTTGAATTGAGTATTAAATATTCCCCTTTGGGATTGTACAAGTGCAAGTGAATATGAATGTGACTGGCAGAAACAGAACTGTACTCTCATTTTATGGAGCTGCTTTTTAAACTTTCAGAGCTGGTGATTTTAAAAAATAATGTCTGATGCTGAATCAGATTTGAGACAGTTGCTTCGTCTTTTACAGTTGCTTCTTAAGGCAGAGCTTTAAGCATGAGAGTTTGGTAACAGTAATGCTGTGTGATCTTCAATTATCAGTTTCTAGATTTGTTTAGTTCTTAAAAAAGAAATTGAATTAAAGAAGTTGTGGTTGCTTCTGTGAACCCTGCGTTAGTTCCCCTGCCCCTTTATTGAGGATATTTTAAAGCGGCATAAAATGGGCTTGACCCCATTAGTCTTTTCCTCTCCTAGAAGCAATAGGCAATGCAGCATAGAGGTTTTAATCTTTTTCTAATTAATTTTTTAAACTAGTAGCTGCAATGCAAGCCACCATGAAGGATTTCCTACCTGCTGTTACCTGTGAAGGATGAGAGCAAATTATTGTATAAACTTGTACCAGAAGCAAGATTATGTGTTCTAAACTTCTCCCTCTGCCATCGCTCAGTCTTCACTCCTCAGCAAACTGGCCCTTCCCTTGCTCCTTCTCCTGGGTGTTTTATTTCCTACTTCCACACATTGTGAGCTGCTTGCAGCTCTCCTGATACCGTCAGTTACATTGTCTTTGCCCATGAGAGCGTAACCAGTAATCAGCTATGAAAGGTTCTCCCCTGTAAAGGCAAAATCTTAAAGCCTGCTGTTAGCAAGTAAGGCTAAAAAATTGGTGCTGCTAACATTGACTTCAATTAGGGCTTCTTGACTTTTTTTTCTCCCCAAGAATGCTAATAATGTGTTTAAAAACTTGGTCCCTGTTTACTGCAAGAGTGTAAATCACAGTGGAAGTATTTGGATGCATGTAAACAACAGAATTGTCAATTCTGAATTGAAAAATTTAAAACTATTGCAGTCCTAGAGAGCTACAGGCCTGAAAGGTATTTGGTTTGAACCTCCTCATAGTGAATTACCGATGAATTTCAATGGAAACCAACTCAACAGGGTTTCTAATTCTGCATGTGCTTTTCTTGTCCTCTGCTACAACATGAAAAAATAGTAAATTTTCAATCAGTCTTTTTCCCCACCCCTTTATCCTGATATCTGTGATTTTGGAGTTGGCTACAAATACAATACTGATCTTAAAACATTGAAACTGGACTCCAGAAGGCTCTCCTGTGAGAACAGGCTGAGCGAGTAGGGGTATTCAGCCTGGAGAAGAGAAGGCTCTGGAGAGAATTATGAGCCTTTTGCAATACCTAAAGGGTCTCCAAGAGAGCTGGAGAGGGACTTTGAACCAGGTCATGGAGTGACAGGACAAGGGGAATGGCTTCCCACTGACCGACGGCAGGGTTAGATTGGATATTAGAAAGAAACCCTTCCCTGTGAGGGTGGTGAGGCCCTGGCACAGGTTGCTCAGAGAAACTGTGGCTGCCCCAGCCCTGAGAGTGTTCAAATCCAGGCTGGACAGAGCAACCTGGTCTAGTGGAAGGTGTCCCTGCCCATGGCAGGAGGATTGAAATTAGATCTGTAAGATCCCTTCTAACCCAAACCATTCTATGATTCTATGCAACTTCAGGGGATTTTTCTACATGACAGTAAAACTTGTTCTGAAAAGTGTTATTACTGAAAGTGCTTTTAGGTTTATCTATCTTTTTAATTTATTTTTTTGAGTCTTCTCCTAGACTTCTCTAACATGCTTGGGGATTTTTTTACACCTTTGGAAGATGATCCAAGAGCTTAAGAACTGGTTTACTGTTTGCTTTTGCCAGGTCCTGTGAAAAAGGGCAAAGAGCAGAACACAGAACGCAGCTTTTTTCTCAGAATGAAGTGTACACTGACTAGCAGGGGAAGAACAGTGAATATAAAGTCTGCTACTTGGAAGGTAACTAATGCAAAGAAATATTTACATAGTTTGGCAGCTTCCTCTTCAGATGTCATAACACTGTATTTCAACACTTTTATTTCACATAATGAGCTTGAGTTTCACTAAGTACATTATAATTTAATGATTGTACTTCAGTATACTGAATACATTATGGAGATAACTGAAACAATGTTTTAAAATTAATTTTTCAGAACTCTTCTAATGAATTTTCCATTTTAAGTTAGAGGTAATTTACTTACAATTGTAATTACTAAATATGTTTGCATAAAGCCATCTCTGGGAAAAAAATACTTGACACCACTTATGCTGATCCCTGATTTCTTTTGATTTGACACTGAAAATGTGACAGTTGAGGTCTCTCTGAAGGACTTCAATGCCATTCTTTTGAAGCTGCTGGCTCTCCCTTTTGTAACAGTTGGAACAAAAAGAGGCCAGCCTGATAACTTTCTGCAGTGAATGCATTTTCTCCTCTGCACAAAAAGTAACCTTTTACTGTATCGAGTGGATATGGCTCACAGTTCTCTTTTATAACTTGAATCCGATTATTCTGGATCAAACAACTTCCTTGCTGCTGTCTGTGAAGAAATTCTGCTTCAGAATGGTTAAAAGAAAACCCCATAAAACACCAAACTTCTTGTTTTTTGAAGAAAATATTTGACCTGTAACATCACTTCTGCAGAAGATCTAAAATGGAGGTTGCTGCTATTACCATAGCATTCAGATGGAAATAGCAAGATACTTTCTGCTGAGGGAGTTGCTTATCAGTGTAATTACAGCTACTTTCCAAGAGGAGCAGTTCACAGAAATGCAGCAATGTCTGGTGTTTCACGTAGTACTGAGAGGAAGGAGCTGGCAGCCTGCGTACCCATCACAGGGTATGTAGTGTGAAGAGAACTGCTGTTCTCCTGTAAGCCAGTCATCCATTCATCCCACAGCAGTGCTCCTTCCTCTGGCTGCTATCACATGGAGGGGTGGGGAGGGAAGGACTTTGCTCTAGGTGTGCTAATGGCAGTATGATTGTGTTGTCTGGCTGACAAGAACCTTGTCTCTCTTCATAACACAACTTTCCTGCAGGTGCTCCACTGCACTGGACACATCCGTGTGTATGATACGTGTGGTAACCAAACCCACTGTGGCTACAAAAAGCCTCCCATGACATGTCTGGTGTTGATCTGTGAACCTATTCCTCACCCATCAAACATTGAGGTTCCCTTGGACAGTAAAACGTTCCTCAGTCGTCACAGTCTTGATATGAAATTTTCCTATTGTGATGAAAGGTAATATATATAATTATACTCTAAAAAATAATTGATTTGGCTAATGTTTGCCTTATACACTTGCATAGTCTTTCTTGATAACTTGATTCATTTCCACAATGGAATCATTATGGGGATGCTTTGGCTTTTACTAACTGATCAGGGTATCTTAAAAGCCAGATTTTCAGATCGAAGGAGGACACAGGGTTATTACTTTGTAGTAACCAAAGGGAGAAGGACTTTTAGTGGGCAGATAGTGACAGGACAAGGGGCAGTGGTTTTAAACTGAGAGGGGGCATGTTTAGATTAGATATTAGGAAGAAGTATTTTACTTAGAGGGTGGTGAAGCTGTGGAACAGGCTGCCCAGAAAAGTTGTGGCAGCCCTGTCCCTGAAATTGTTCAAGGCCAGATTGGATGGGGCTTGGAGCAACCTGGTCTAGTGGAAGGTGCCCTTGCCCATGGCAGGGCAGTTGGAGCAAGATGATCTGCAAGGTCCCTTTCAACCCAAACCATTCATGAATAAATCCTTGGCAGTCACTTAACTGTCTTTCAAACTGATCTTTACTACAATGGCAGTAATTAAATAGAAATGAAAAAATTCTTCCAGACACTGAAAAACCAGGAATGATTTTAGGTTTGTCAAATATAGGGCATTTTGGTGACTGAAGAGAGTCTGTGTGTAATACTTGTCAGATGCATTTTATTGCTACTGCTTCCCCTCTCTGCCTTCCTCATGAGATGACTGTCTGCTTTCTTCAGTCAAAAATAAACACCAAAAGTTCAGTTGTATTTTTAATACAGTACAGTCTGCTGTTGAAAGGGAAGATTTTGTTTTGGTACAGGGGTGTAGTCAAACACCTAATACTGATTTTGCTATCCTCTGGAGACTTAGCTTGAACAAATTTGATAAACATAAGCAAAGGAAATAATCAGCTCTGAGGTTTTTTGTGGTTTCATTTTTGTTTGTTTTTAATTTGGTGTTATTTGTTACTGCCCATTTCCTTTTCACAAAAGTGAACTTCTAGTTAGTTGCTGCGTTTAGATACAAAAAGAGGTTAGTGCAGGTTATTTCTGTCCTCTGCAGAAATTACCTTTCTTGGACTGATGGTGTCACATAAAAGATGCTTACTTGGTTACATTCTGCATCTAGAATGGGGCAAAATACAAGCACTGCCCTGGTCAGCACTGCCCTCTAGAGACTGAAGAAATCCCATTTTTGTTAAAAGCAGGCAGTGCTTGAGTGGGAAGAGTAAATATGATTTCTAATTCCTCTTAGTTGCAGGTTTAAAACCATTGAAGTGTGTCATTGTTATTTTATTAAATTCTCTTATTTGCCTAAGCTGCTCTGTAAGTAGATAGTCTACCTTGAAGCAAAAATATTACAAATGTCTATGAAGCAGGGATTTGCTTAATCCTATCCCACTAGATGATTTATAAATACTCAGTGAGAAGTAAAATCCTATGCCTGCTGAAATGTCTCTTTCAAAGATGCATAAATACAACAATTTACTTCAAAATGAGAAGTCCCAGTAAACCAAAGTTGCTGCTAAGGTGTATGGAAGTGATTTTTAGGATTTTTCTAGATATGCAAGCATCCAAATGCTCTAATATTTGTGCTAGTCTGTGCCTGCTTTTACAGAGTAATTTTCTTCTATGTTTTAAAGAATTACAGAGTTGATGGGGTATGAGCCAGAGGAGCTCCTGGGTCGCTCAATCTATGAGTACTATCATGCATTGGATTCTGATCATCTGACCAAAACACACCACGACAGTAAGTGAAACATGAATTTAAAACCCTCCAAATACAGGGGATGAGAGACAGCACTGGGGGAAAGCAGCAGAACAACAAGGGGTTTTTTTAAGTGCATATATGAATCTGCAATGAATATTTACCTAAAACGGTTTGGGTTTTTTCTGCCTGTAATTGAAGTTGGTGTCCTTTCTGTTTTTAGTGTTCACAAAAGGGCAGGTAACAACAGGACAGTACAGAATGCTGGCAAAACAAGGTGGCTACGTCTGGGTTGAAACTCAAGCAACTGTTATATACAACACTAAGAATTCTCAGCCACAGTGCATAGTGTGTGTAAACTATGTGTTGAGGTAAGTTGAGTGGACTTCGATGTTCTTAGTCCTCATATTGAAGACAAAGTCAGCTTCTGATGGCATTACATCTTCTTTTTCAACTTCCTGAGAATGTCATCCCCTGTTGAATGTGGTGCAATGTTACTGTTCCATACACATGAAATGAATTTTATTTAGAATACTGCCAGTCCTAGGATTACAAATCATACTTGAAAACAAAACACATTTTGGATGTAGTGATGAGTGTAGGATCAGCCTCTTCTATATGGTCTCACTGTAAGCATTTGAGCATTTGTGTTCAAAAAACTCTCTAATCTTTGTCTGAGCAGTTAATTCCACTAACAACTTTTAGTCATGGAGTCAGAGCAGTAGTAATAGTACCTTCCTTAATCCCATTTTTCCTTTTCTTCCTTAGAATTCCTCTTCTAATTGAATGCTTCAACTCAAAGCAGACTTACTGTTTTACTGCAATTTACTTGTATAATAGTCCAAAATTAGTTTTTCAAAACTTTAGGTTGATACTGATACATTCACCATCAAGACAGTGTACATTCATTTAAAACAAAGAAAAGTAGTTTAGGAAATATCTAACATTTTTTTCCCCCTCTTCCTTAATGCTTTCAGAAAAGCATGTTGATTTTTGTTTGTGTGGTGGGCTTTTTTGTTCATTTCTTGCTTTTTTTCTTTTCTTTTGGGGAGGGAGGTGGGTTTCAGCTTGCAAAACTTCTAAGACAAAATTTATTTCTTTTAGCTGTTCTTTAACAGTCATCTTCCTCTCTGTCTGACAGTGGAATTGTTCAGAAGGACTTAATTTTTTCGCTTGGACAAACTGAGTGTATGCTGAAACCAGTGGAGTCTCCTGATATGAAAATGACCAAAATATTCAGTAAAGATGACCTGGATGATACCAACAGTCTATTTGAAAAACTTAAACAGGAACCAGATGCTTTAACTGTGCTGGCCCCGGCTGCTGGAGACACAATTATCTCTCTAGATTTCAGCAGTAATGGTGGGTGTGTGTTTAAATTGGAGAGCATGCTAATTAGCAAAGTTAGTATTTTACAGTGGATTTCAAAAAATAACCTCCCAGTACCACTTGCCCAGTGGTATTTCAGCTACTGTTTAAATTTAATGAGGTCCGTAGACACACACAGTACTGTTACTTAGGTTGATGGTTTCTTTTAATTTTTATAGAGTCTGATGAACAACAATGTGATGAAGTTCCTTTGTATAACGATGTAATGCTCCCCTCATCCAGTGAGAAATTGCAGAATATAAATATGGCAATGTCCCCACTACCTGCCTCTGAAACTACAAAGCCACTCCGTAGCAATGCTGATCCTGCACTCAATAGAGAAGTTGTATTAAAGCTGGAGCCAAACACAGAGCCACTCGAACTTTCTTTTACCATGCCTCAGGTGCAAGAGCAACCAACCAGCCCTTCTGATGCAAGTACCAGCCAAAGTTCACCTGAGGTTAGTTTCGTAATTTGGATATGCTGTCATTAAAATGTATGTGCTGTTGGGGCTTGTGGGGCAAATCTGGTTAAGGATGCAGCCAGGACAGGAATTGGAAATTATTTCTACCTTGTGACTTAAGCTCTCCCCATGTTCTGAGGAAACAGATACATTTTCATATCTTTTCATTAGTAAGTCTTGCAAACACATGCAATACCATCTGAGATAAATAAGAAGAGATTGGGACTGGTCTTTTCTGGAAAGAATGATTCAGACACAACTTCCCTAAGCAGCAAAATAGTTGTAATAAATTACAGTAGGGGATACTTCCAGGTTCCAGCTGGGCAAGTGCTTCCCAGGCAGGGTAAATTTGAATGTGTACAGACAAGTGTGTGTCTTTTACTTTCCCATTTTAATTTACTTAAATTTTTTTTTCTGTTGCAGCTAAGTTTGGAATTAAATTAGAATGTTTGTTCAGAGGGTCTGTAGATAACAATGCAAAATGGTGTAATGAGAGAAACCTAAAACTGTGCTCAAAATGTTTTCACAGCCCAGTAGTCCCAACGACTACTGCTTTGATGTCGATAATGATATGGCAAATGAATTCAAACTGGAACTAGTGGAGAAACTCTTTGCCATAGATACGGAAGCAAAAAATCCATTCTCTACTCAGGTAATGTACAGTAACTTCAAATTCTTTATCACCACAATACTTATTCTGAATGTGCTTCTCTTTCTCCTTAGAATGTCTTCAGGAACCTCCTTCATGCTTTATGTAATATTTTTATTAAAGTGCAGGATTTGATAAAAAGGAAGAGCCTTAATGAAGCCATGAAGTAATAGCTGGGATTTCTTCCATATTTTTAAGTTTTACCTCTGGTCCTTTCCAGGAAACCGATTTAGATTTGGAGATGTTGGCTCCTTACATCCCGATGGATGATGACTTCCAGCTGCGATCCTTTGATCAGCTCTCTCCGCTGGAAAGCAGCTCTTCCAGCTCTCAGAGTGCAGCCACCATTACCATATTTCAGCAGACTCAGACCCCGTCAAGTCCTGCTGAGGAAATAAAACCGGCAGCGGAACGTGCGGATGATGTGAAGACAATAATTGTTCCTTCATCTCCTGTGCACGTGGGCAGTGAAACGAGTAGTGCCCCAGAGTCACCTTATGGTGGGAACAGGAGTCGAACTGCCTCTCCGATCAGAGCAGGAAAAGGAACAGTGGATCAGACAGAGAAACCTTCTCCAGGAGCACCCAGCTTGCTAACAGTCACTCTGAATAAAAGGTATTTTAAAAGCCCCAGTATCAGTTCAAGGAATTGGATAATATAACGCATTTACAAATTCTGCCATGTGTTGTATGTTGTCTTCAGCATTCTGCTTCAAAGTAGGAATTGAGACATTTAAATTTGGACACTTCAATCAAGTCTGGTTTTTTTAATAGTAAACTTCCCTAAAATTAATTTCACAGTAGCTTTTACATAAGCACCTTGTGTGATAGGTAGCTACCGTATGCACAGTGTTCAAATTTTGTTCTGCCTTGTCCCTGACAAGCAGCCTTTGTAAAAGAAGGCAGTAGGCAATTTACAGATAGTTACACCTCCACAATATTTCTGCTGCTTTCCTTGTCCACTTTGTTAGAAGTAAGAGGCAATTACAGTCTGTGCTACGTTTACTACTTTTAAAATGAGCTGTATTTTATGATGGTGGATTGCAGCGTATCTAGTAGATATTTACACAATGGAAAACTACATAAAATCAAACATCAGATTTATGGTACATAAACGATTTATCTCTACATAGAAATATTCAGAATAGACTTTCCCTCACCCTTCCCTCCTTTTTTTCTTTTGGAAATAAATTGCTGAACTTTAATGCTTTTTTTCCCCTTCAGATTTAAAATTTTTTGTTAAAACTCATTCTGAGCTTCACAGCAAGATTAAAAGCTAACATTAACTATGCTCATAGACAATGATTGTTGAAATGAATCAATTAATGAACAAAAAGTAGTAGAGTTCATAAATTTCATTCTGTGATGTTGTGTATATATGTGTCCACAAAAGAAGAATGGGTTGAGGAGAGTAGCAACGTCTTAACATCCTGAATCAATTTTTCTTAGATCTACTGCACTGGATGAAGAACTAAATCCAAAGATGCTAGCTTTGCATAATGCTCAGAGAAAACGAAAAATGGAACATGATGGTTCACTTTTTCAGGCAGTTGGAATTGTGAGTTTTGTTTTACCATTTTAAAATATTCACTTTTAACCTTGCAATTTCTGAAATGAGGCATCAGTGCAGACTCCTGAGTTGAGTTGATAAGCAGTGGAATCTTGGGATCAGAGATAATTGCTTGATAGTGAAATTTATTAATATATATATATGCAGATACTGCAATTATAATTCTTTTTATACTGTCAGCAGTTTCAAAAGAGCCCTCTACACCCAATCACATTTCTTGATTAGGTAGAAGATACTCCTCTGTGAACATTTATGTTCTTCAGTAGAATATGCACAAATGTAAGACATCACATTTAAATATGTAATTGCTGTATCATTTCACTTTTGAATTGAAACTCAGTTTTCATAATTGTCAATACCAGAGATAGTGTTCTTATGCTGCTTCCTATGTTTGAATTTTTCCACTGAGTTTGAGATTCTTTTACTTAGTCAGATAACAAGACCATCTGAACAATGAGGGAATAGAATTCCTATTACAACTTGGCAATTGTCTATTACGACCACTCTCTCTCATGCACACGTTCTCTAGTATTAGTGTGTGTGATTTGGAATAGGTCATCATCTGTCCTAAATATTCAGAAGACACCTTTTCGATATTCTTAGATTTATATCACTTAATTGGGAGTTGTCCAACTTGTTATTTTCTGCAAGGGTATTTTTGTCTCCATGATCTTTGTTTCTCAGTTTCTCACTGTCGGTTCTTACTATTTTGAAAGCTTGAGTTTTGCCATGGCACACTGATCTTTCTCTTCCTTCCTTCATTGCAAATTCCCATTTAAGTTTTGCACAGTTAAGTCTTAGTTCCTCTACTGCAATGTAACCTTTGAGATTCTCTGTTTCTCTAGTGGTCCATTGCCTAATTGGAGCCATCCATTGTGTCTTGCTGTGCAGGATTATTTTTCTTCTGAACTATGCATTATTCCCATACAAGTATTCTGGTTTGGGCATGAAATGAATTGCTATATGTTGTCTTTTTTAGAGGACAGCAATGATAGAACTGTGAAAGACTTTGTGTACAGTTTTTCTATGAGGCAAACACTATTTTTTTAAAATCACACTTATGCCATTGTTTTCATTTGCTAAAGGCTTTGCACGTTCGTGCGTGTTGTTCTGTTGCTTTCAGAAACCCTGTTAGAATTCATGTCTCTGCAAGAAATTTTATTGCCTTCCATTGCCTTTTTCTCATTCAATGGTGCTACAGCTGTTAGTGTTGCTGACAGAATATTCAAAATAGCTTAGTATGTCACTAAGTACTCAGAACACAAGCAGTTCAGTATTAACTGCTGTAATAGCTTTCAATCTTTTGTGCTTAGTACCTGTTTAATGCTTGTAGGTTCAGACTTCTTCCTTTGCTAAACCTTTTTTTTTTAAATTTTTTTTTCTGTATTTGACAAAAGTGTTGTAAATATTTTGATGGTTTCTCAGAGTCAGAAGCTGAATTTCTATCAGGCTGGGTTATTACTTACTAACCATGAAGCTGATGTTATTTTAAGCAAGTGCTTTGGTTGTTTGGCTCCTTTCTCCACAATGGATTTCTGAGAGGATACACAGGCCTTTGACACATGCAAAAGAAAAATGATGTTAAATCCTGGCTTAGAATATGTGCTATTCTGGGATTGTACAAACACTTGGCACAGCTTCTTAGCCTTAGGAAAGTGGGTTGTATTCTGCAAAGAGTGGAAATAAGTGAAGACCAAAGTAAAATACTACTTTATCTTTCCAGGAAGCAGGAGAATTAGACAAGGTCAAGATGTGTCATTGTAAGATTATAAAATAATGTTCTAAACCATTATACTGGAACAGTTTTGAGCCATACCTTTCTTCATACGAAGGGCTGGATTGCATTGCAATAAAAAAAAAGTGAACCAGCAACAATGTGGGTGACTGACCTCAATGTGAACTGCAACTTCTGAGTAAACTGTAACTTCCATTACACATCTGTTCTTTTGACTTGCATGGGTGTTTTATAACCTGAAAACATATGCTCTTTTCTATTTTAAGTGTTGACTATAATGACAAGCTTCTGGAATACCTTTTCCTCTTTTCGCGGCACTCAGTATTACTAACAAGACCAAACTTTGCAGATTCAGCTATTTCTGCCAGGAAGGTTGATACTAAAACAGCATTTTTTTTCCTCTGCCTGTTTCAGTGGCAGCTTCTTCTTCCTTGTCCTAATTACATGAGGCCCTTACAGCTTCTTAATCCCCATATCTTCTGTGCTGCTATCAAAACAATATGCTAAGGAACCACATCTGCACTAGACAGGCTTAGGACTTCATTCCCCACAAGGCAATAACTGGAGTGCAAGCAGAATTCACATCTTAAATTTAGATAGAATCGACCTACCGAGGTTCCTGAATCTCTTGTCTATACACTATTAATTCCAGTGCAGAAAACCATTAGAGACTCCAGTGAAAACCTGATGCTTACTCACACCACAGCAGTGCTAATTAAATGGGTGTGTATGTGTACATGTACACGCTAATCTTAAGCGTGGTAACTGATAACAGGGATTTAGTAATTGCTTTCTCTAAAGGAAGCAAGGTCTTGAAGGCTGATTCACTTTTCTTTGAGGTAATTTTCAAGGTTAGTGTACTTGTAAATGTGTTTCTCCCCAAGTTCTGAACAAAGTCCACTTTAAATTGTAACAATGCCTGTGTTAGTAACTAGTGACGGGAACCGTTAATTTGGAAGAGGGTTGTGGAGGGATAGAAAGATACAGGATTCAATAAAGAAGATTAATTTTCTTTCTTTCTAGGGGTCTTTATTCCAGCAGACAGGTGACCGCGGAGGAAATGCATCACTTGCTTGGAAACGTGTAAAGGGATGCAAAACAAATGGTCATAATGGAGTGGAGCAAAAGACAATCATTCTACTATCAACTGGTTGGTATCTTCCTTTAACAGGCAAAGGGGGTGGAGGGGACTGTGTGAAAGAGAACTGAGTGGCCAAAACTGTCCAAACGTAGCTCCTTATGAACAGCTCTGGAGGAGAGGATAAGCATGGTGAATAAAGTGCATTTTTCTCCTTCCCCTCCCTCTTTAGACATAGCAAGTAAACTTCTAGGGCAGTCGATGGATGAGAGTGGACTCCCCCAACTCACGAGTTACGACTGCGAAGTAAATGCTCCCATACAAGGCAACAGAAACCTGCTACAGGGTGAAGAACTGCTCAGAGCTCTGGATCAAGTTAACTGAGCATTCACAAAACTTGTTCCTTTTTTGGACACTGGTGAATCATCACCTAAAGCAGTCTATTTATATTTTCTATATCTGATTTTAGAAGCCTGGCTACAGTACTGCACTAATTCAGTTAGTTCAGTTTTGATCCCCTTTCTACTTATTTTGACAGTCTTTTTAATATGTTCTTTATGTAACAATAACTCAAACTATAGTGCATTTTTATAATTCTTTGGTACCTACACTTTTAAGTCCATTACATTTAAAACACACTTGCAATAGCAGCTTTGAAATATGCACCTAATTTAAAAAAAAAAAAAAAAAGTATTTATTTTTTGGCTGGGGAGTTGGTCACCAAAACTTACCATTAGTAAAATGTCAACACAGGAAAAACTGGCAATACTTCCATCCTGCTTTTCATAGGTAGTTGGAAGACTTGTGCTCTCTTACTCTTTATGTTCAAGTAAGTTTTTTATTTTAATAGTTTTTATAAGAAACAACAATGCTTTGCAGCGGTGCATTGTAGCCACAATCGCACAATATATTTTCTTAAAAAATACCAGCAGTTCCTCATGCAATATATTCTGCATTTATAAAAACTAGTTTTTAAGAAGAATCTTTTGTTTGCCTATGAAAACATGTTTAAACCTGGATTATGTCATTATTTTAGTCACGTTGTAATATAAATTGTTCTTAAATGCTGTCGTACGCTTTTGAGTTCAATGAGTGTGGTTAGTCACAGGAAAGGCTTTATCTGGAAAGGGCTAGCAGCATTTTATTTGGATATGTTCTCAATTTAGAGAAAGTTTGATGTTCTTAAAGTAGTCACTTTGCCAGCTTAAAAAAAAAACCACCCTGCCTGTAGTTGTTGAAGTTAATGCTAATATTGTGTATGATCTTAAATCTAAATGTTCAGCTTACCCTGTGTGGTATAGGTGATATTTCAAGCAGATTGTAAAACATCTTGCATTGTTAGCAAACTTTTATCTAGTACGGCATTGAGTTGCTCAATATTTTGATGTTTTGGTTTTATGCACCTTGTTGCTATTAACATCCATATGTTTTCACGTAGATTTCAATAACTTGAATATATTTAGGAACCTTTTTATTTAGAAATATATAGTTGTCACAAACATCTTATTTTCCTATATGTACTGTACAAAACCTTCATTCACTCATTCTTTTGCTCTTTGTGGTTGGATCTAACACTAACTGTATTGTTTTCTTACATCAATAAACTATACGTGGACCAGGCCCCCTTGGGGAGTGTGTTATCTGAGAGAAATGAGATAATTTATATTTTTGTTAGTGGTTATTGTTCATCTGTGTTCCCTTTTTAACTTAGAGTTGATTGGAAATCACTGCTTCCTTATTTTGATTGTAACATCTCTGCGTTAATTATTTGAGCCTATTCAGTGCTGAGGTCTCCTAGACAGTGTTGTACTACCACTCGCCAAAGACGTTACACTTCTCAGTCTGTTATCACACCAGTGAGCAAACTAGAGAGCCAGGAGACAGCATATTTGTGTCACTTGAGAGCAGAGAGATTCATCTTTATGAACAGCTTAAAGGCTTGTCTCTGGAAGCTTTATCAAGGTAACACAGGAAAGCGGGAAAAGTTAAAAATTCACAGGAGTGGTCGATCTAAGATGGATTTTTATCACAAAATTCCATGATTAAGCTGGTACTTGATAAAACTTGTTCTATATTCTTGTCCTGTTGACTCAGTGAATTTTCTTATTTTGCTGTCATAAAACTCGATGTTACTGGTATAACCCTGTATTGTGTAATTATGGTCAAGATATTCTGTGCATTCTCCAAACTATTTAAAAAAACCCCAAACTTATCTTGCTGTAAGTAATCAATTGTGGAGTGTCACATGAATTATTTTTGTTTCACCTTGTAACCTTTGGTTTCATTGCAGTGCTTTGAAATCAATATAATAGTACATAAGCTTAACTTGTTCTCTAAAAATGACTGTTTCACTGAAAGATGCACTTTCCAAACTGCCACAACTGTATTAAATCAAAAGGACACTATTAGTTACCAAAAAAAAAAAAAAAAAAAAAAAAAAAAAAAAAAAAGGAATGGGCACANGCATTGGCAGCAGCAGGTGCTTACACACTTGTTGAAGTTTTAAGAAGTGGAACAGAGAGGAGAAAGTGTGTAGGGGCACTCAGCTGGAACTGAAGCTTCATGCAGGGAACATTTCGCTATATAGACCCACCACTGCATGGTAATGATTTTTAATGCAGCCTCTAAAGCTTAAAAATGTCTCTGGCTAAAAGCAGCAGAACTCCCGCCTGCTGTGTGAGGTCTCTGGGCTGGCATTCTTTCCATGGCATTTCTTTCTCTGTCAGCAGTTAAAAGGTTTAAACAGTTCAGTGGGGTAAAGCCCCTGTTGTTGGGGCATTTTAGCTCTGTATGGATTGATGTGGTGCTTTGGGGAGATAGAGGGGAGAGATGTGCAGGCAGGTGAAAGGTGCAGCTGGGTTCTGCTTTTTGTACTGCCCCTGCAAGCTTTGAGCTGGCTGGGTGGGTTATCCCTTTGCATCTGCCAAGAGAAATGTCACACCATCCTGCTTAATGGTGTTCTACTGCTCTTGGGCCATATTTTGGAGGAGCCTGACCTATTTGGATCTGTCAGTTCCTCTATGGTGTACTTTGAGAGGGCACTAGGTTTTCAGAGAGAAAAATCCATGTTAAAAAAGAGGAGAAAAACTGAAGTGACCACAAGATTTGTGGTTGTGAGGCTGCTGGAATCACAGAACGATTTGAGTTGGAAGGGACCTTAAAGATAATCTCGTTCCAACACTCCTGTCATGGACAGGGCCACCTTCCACTAGACCAAGATGCTCAGACCCCAATCCAGCCTGGCCTTGATCATCTATGATCTTAATGACAGCAGCTGTGGATTTAACAAAGCCATGTTTCATCTAAAAGTCTTCCCTTTCATCTGAGAATCTTCCCAACTCTCAGATTTTGTTTACTGTGCATAACAAGGCACAGCATTTTATTTACTGTAATGAGCTGCAGTAGCTGTTTTGGTTTACTCTGCCAGGGTGGGAGGGGGAACAACCTAACAAAAACCTACCAAAGCTCCTGGGGACAGTGAAGACGGCATGGAAAAATAATAGTAATTGCTCTGGCCTCATAAGAGCTTTGCTAAGTCCAGATGCCTGTTTGCAAAAGTTAGAAGTACACCATTCAATTACTTTTTTAGTTTCTGTTTTAATACCTCTTTTTTCCCTTAAGACTCAAGGAATACACAGTCTGATTCTAAACCTACTTTAGAGGACAAGTTTCTAGAATAAATCACTTTCTTAGTGATTTTTTTGAATACTTTCTTTACTGACTTGCTGCCCTTTAAAATATTGAGGCACTAAATGATAAATCAGGAGGAAATTCTTGACTGTGAGGGTGGTGAGGCACTGGCACAGGTTTCCCGGTGGCTGCTCCATCCCTGGAAGTGTTCAAGGCCAGGTTGGATGGGACCCTGAGCAACCTGGTTTTAGTGGGAGGTGTCCCTGCCCGAGGCAGGGAGTTGAAACAAGGTGGATTTTAAGGTCCCTTCCCACACAAACCATTCTGTGATTCTATGATGTATTCTTTGCCATTAGTAGTTAAGAAGAAACTGTGGGTAAATGCACTGTTTCCTAGCATATAGAATATACTAGATTATTTGGGAATGTTACACTGAGGAGAATAACAAAGTAAACTTCCAGGTTTTCCTGACTACACCAGTAGTCAAGCCAGGCTGTCTTCAGGGCACAGCACAATTACTATTTTTACATATGGATTCTAATTATGTTTCAATCATCATCAGAGAAGATTTTGTTAAAAGGGAAAGGAAGTTTTAAACTAGTATTTATGCTGGCATCCTTCACTGCTTTATCTTAAAGTCATCATCATGGCTAGACTTTGCGAACGAAGATTTGGGAGGGTTTTACCCACACTTGCTGCAAGTGCGCTGATGGCTGATAAGGCCAATGCGAGAGAGGCAAGTCCAGTTGCAAAAGGCACAGCAGAAAGTTTCCGTAGGTGGTACTATCAGAGCACGGTTCTTTCAGCGTTGCCTTTTCTCCTCCAGACTGATTCTGTGTGCAGTTATCTTAAAGTAGTTGCAATAGCAACTGCAGCTCCTCAGAAGTCATTTAAATTTGCTGCCCAGTAACTTATCTTGGGTGTAATATATGGAATAAATTAAAGTACACCTTTTTAACATACCTTTCTCCTACCTAGAGAGACTCGCTTGGACCTGGATGATCTTTGAAATTCTTTGGGTGGAATGGAAACAATTTACAGTTAGGTTTCCTTCCTTGAGTGTCTGTGTACACACATTAAACTCTCACAAAGGAATGACTACGTTAGAGAATCACAGATCGGGGCTAAAAAGAACAACTTACACATAACACTGGTGACAATTTAAAGACTTCAAAGCATACTTTTGATGAGATGATAAACTCTGCTTCCAGTGAAATATAACTATAGGGTCAGAAAAGTCTGATGATTACAGGTTAAACTACTGCATATTTAGTAGTAATTTTTCATTATTTAAAGAGCTGTTTAATTAAACAGCTAAGTGATTGTAGCCAAAGGCAGAACTGTGGGCTGTTTTCACCAGTATCTGTTGGCAAGTGCTCTCCCCTGTTACACTGCTGAGTGACCCTCTGCTGAACAGTGCAGTGAGAGCTGGGAGCATCCTGCCCCTGCCAGCCAGGCTGGACGTGCCCCAGGTCAGCCATCTGTTCCTGTTCCCACTGATGAGCTGTTCCTGAACAGAGCTCACATCTCACTCAAATGTCACTGCACTTAAGCACATTATTCATACTGTAATTGTCCAGCGTGAAAATAAACACTTCAGAGGCCAGGAGTACTTTGTAGGAAGGCCATTTTCATAGGAATTCACATGAGTTGGGTATTCAGCTTTCATTAAAACTACCATAAGCCATTAGGCACTTGACTCCCTGGAAAGCTCCATTCTGGAGAAATAGTGATTTTTTAAATTCAAATTCTAGAAATAAGTTGTCATTTTTCTTCTGCTTCCCTGTTTACCTTGAGCAAGTTACCAAAAAGTTAAAGAGTTTGCTACTGGATTTATACAGTACAGTAGATTTTGTGAATAATAGCAGTATTCTCTCATGAAGAAGTGGTATATTTTAATGGAATTCTTTTTTTGGAACCAAGTACAACCTATTGCAATTGATATTTCTCTTGAAACATTTTGACGTACTTGTGACTGTATTTCTTTTTGATTGTGTAACAGTATAAAATTCAATAAAAGAGAGGGTTTGTTTCTAATTTATGACATCTGTGATCTTTCTGTTCATCCCTTTTACTTGTAGTCATAGATGGATGTGGCAGCCCACATTAAAGTGAACTAAATAACCACTGTGCAGAGTAACTGAAACTCCTTGCAGGTTCAAGGTCTTACTGGCTTACTTGGGCACCAAGCAGACATGTGATGACTTTCCCAAAAGCATTCATATATTTTATATTAAATATTATATAAACATATAATATGGATATATCAGCTGAATTCTGTTCACCTCAGACAGCTGGTTATCCCACCTGAACTAAGCAGAACACATGCACAAACAAAAGAGGTCAAATATACAATTTAACAAGTTGGATATAGGGATGGTGTAAGTTTTCCTGTGGAAAGCCAGAGAGAGAGCAACAGAGGGCCAGAGAATGTTTTATGAAACCCCTTTGAGTAATCACATCAAGAACACCCTCAGTAACAAAACAGAAAATCATTTGAGTCCATGATCGTGTCTCCAGGTGATTTCAGCAGATGTTAGTACAATGCCAATAACATGACAAGGACTCCTCCTGTCCTGCTAAATCAATACTAGTTCCTATTGCACAGATTAAAAAGCTTTTGCAACATTTTTGTTTGGTTGGGAAGTCTCAAAGCAGAAGGCTTGTGTGAGTGCTGTCACAGTAGAGTATGATCCTGTTATCTAAGTGAAATGTTTGTACATACAGAAGCTGGAATATGCTATTTAATAACAATATATCCATGACTTACTTCCATGGAAATCAATTAAAACGTTATTTATTGTCATGTTTTCAATTCAAAAATGTGTTCTAATACAATCATATAAGGTATTACAAACAAAAAAAAAAAAAAAGGAGCTGTCTTGTGCCATGGGCACCTGGAAAACCCCATTATGTTTATCTATGCAGAGTAAATGGTTTGTAAGTTACAACTTACAAACTTGGAATTAATAGGCTAAACAGGATTTTATCCTTTTGTTTAGGAGTTAAATTTAAGACTATGAAGAAGATACAGTAACCAGCACACTCTTCCTCACATTATCTAGTTTTTAAAATTTTTTCTTTAATTTGGAAGGCATCAATTAAGAATTAAAATGTTCTAATGAAAAATCTGAAGAAGCACTGAAAACAGTTTATGAAGAAGACTAGGGTATTAATTAGTCTAAAAATCGGTACTGTATTTCATTTTATATACCACACAAGGGGTATTATATGACCCTGTTACTTGGTTTTATTCCTCTGCATTTTCATTCTTTATGCTGTACCCAAACTTTCTTCAAGGGAAGACTTAGCACATGTTAACATAGGCACAATAGCCTCATCCTCACTACATCTTGCATCATCTGACACAATCAAAGTGCCACAACATGAAGTTCCATCTGCTTTAGGAAAAAAAAAAGGTAAAATTCTATATAACGCTTCTTGAAACACCATCTCTGAGAGATCACCCCACTCACTGCAAATATCAAAATACCAAATATTTAAAAATACAAAAATAAGAAAGCACACTCAAGCTTCACAAATTCAGCATCACTCCAGAGCCAAGCTCCTCTGCTCCCATCAAATTAAGGGATAACTCCTGTAACTAAATAGAGCTTGGCTTGAGCTGTATGTAATGATGAACTCACTCCATGATGTGTCATTTTTAACTTACTTGTGCTTTGAATCCTTAAATCCACTGGGGCGGGGGGAGCACATTTTATCTGTTTTCCCAACAGTGTTGGCATTCTGTTTTAAAATCAGTACAATCTGTTGAAGTCAGGGTCACATACTGGATGAGAGGTCGCTGCCCTACATCTCAAGACATGAATCCAAATGATAAGATGAAAATGTATTTTCAGAAAAAGGAAAAAAATGCAACCCAAACCTCAGCAGGTGCACTTCTCCTCCTGCAGCCGCTAAAACCTGTCCAGTTCACATGTCACAGCTTCGTGAGTGCTTCTGTTCCTATAATCAATGACAGTGGCAACCAGTGGTGCTTACAGACAACAGCTGTTCAGCCGATGGCCATTCATCCCCTAATGAAGGCTGCTAAAGGTTGGATTCCACCAACCTTTTGGGAAATACAATAAATAGGAAAAGATGTTTGCGTGCCTGAAGCACTGTGGAAGCTCCTGTCACTGTAGGAGCTGACAGCTGGCCGTGCCTCACTGTAAGAAGCGAGCTTTTGACTAATTAGTTAATGCTAATAATGGTGAAGTGGAGAAAACACAGACGGCAGAATTTAGCAGTCCTTTTGCCGTGCGCGATTATCTGAGAAAGGGCAGCACGAATTTTTAACCCGGTCGCCGGGCAAAACTCCTGCAGGTTTTAAAATATCCCAAAGGCACCACACGCGCAACGCTGCATCCCATGCATATCCCATACTTTCCCTACATGCTGTTTCTCCCTCCTTAAGTCTCTCCCTGCGCACGGGCGATCCCCCACCAGCCGGGTCCGCATCCCCGTATCCCCCAGGGTGCAGAGGCGTTTTCCTGCCGAGCCTTCGGATCGCTCCCGGCGCAGGTGCCGCTGCCCATCCCCGCTCCCGCAGCCCAGCCCCGAGCGCCCCGAGGATCACCGCAACACTGCCTCGAAACCGGAGCCCTGTCCCTCAAAACCCTATGGGGAGCCTGAGGAGCACCAAACCCGGCTCCCGCAGGAGCCACCCCGAGCGATGCCCGCCGGTCCGTACTCACGGACTCTCCGACGCCGGGGCTCCCTCTCGGTGTCCGCCCGCCCCTCGGTGCGCGGGCCAGCGGAGCCCCCTCCGTCTGTCTGTCCGTCCTCCCCCTCCGTCCGCTTCTCTATACTCCTCTCCGCTCCCCGCTCCGCCGCCGAGGCCGCACCCACCCACCCTACGTGCGGCTCGGCAGCCGCGGCCCCCTCCGTGCCCGCCCCGCTGCCCCGGTCGCCTACGTGTGGCTGTGCATGCGGGGAGCGCCCTGCACGGCACGGCACATCACATCACGGCACGGCACATCACATCAGGGCAGGGCAGGGCAGGGCATCCCATCCCTCTGCCGCCGCCTTGTCCCTGCCCGCCGCGCTCGTCCAGGCGGAGTCGGGGCTTGCCCCGCAGCCGTCGGGTCCCGCTTCCCCGGGAGGGGCTTTTGGGAAGGGGCGGCCGCCGAGCATCCTCCCACCCCCACACACACACCGAAAGTGGGGGTAGCAGCGCAGGGACCGGCGATGTCCCTTCGAGGGCACGGCCGGAGCGTGGCGGCTCGTCACGTCGCCCTTCCCGCGGAGGGAC
>VXAU01006020.1:200002-278465 GCA_013399695.1 Formicarius rufipectus
GGGGGGAGGGATGCTCATTGGAGGGAATGGAGAGGGAGGGATGCTCCTTAGAGGGGAGAGGAGGGAGAGATGCTCCTTGGAGGTGAGAGGGGTGGTCTTTCGAGGGGAGGCGTGGGAGGGACGCTCCTTGGAGGGGAGAGGGTGAAGAGATGCTCCTTGGGGGGGAGAGGAGGGAAAGGATGCTCCTTCGACTGGGGACGGCAGAACTGAAGCCTCGAGCACCACGAGTATCCCCGTGGCCGTGGGACAGCGGCGCGGACACGCCCGCAGCATCTCCCCCAGCGCCAGGCGGGGCGCTGTGCCTGCGGGGCAGAGCGGGGCGGGATGGGGGGCAGCGAGGGCACAGCACCGACGGGGGTTCGCCCCGCACGGGGCGCGGCGAGGGCAGCACCTCAGCGGCAGCTCGGGAGACCGGGGCGGCTCCATCGCCTGCCGGGGCGGCCCCGGCGCCTCCTCCCGGCTCCTCCTCCCGGCTCGTCCCGGCTCCTCCCGGGTCGGGCGGGGCGCGGGGGCCGCGCAGGCTCCGCGGCGATGTTGTGGAGCGGGAGCGCATGTGCGGGAATGTCGCGGGGTGGTGGGATGAGCGCCGGGATGGGAGTGGAGGGATGAGCGCCGCGATGAGCGCCGTGCCGGGGCTGCAGGCCGACTGCGAGGAGCTGCTCGGCGCCTTCCAGCAGGCCGACACCGTCCGCTTCGAGCGCTTCGCCGAGCTGTGGCGGGAGCGCCGCTTCCATACCGTGTTCTAGTGAGTCAGGGTCCTGCATCCGTCCTGGATCCCTCCTGCACCTCCTCGCATCTCCCTGCATCCATCTCGCATCCCTCCCTGCATTCCTCCCGCATCCCTCCCTGCATCCCTCCCTGCATTCCTCCCTGCATCCCTCCCTGCATCCCCCCACATCTCCCTGCATCTCTCCCGCATCCCGCAGCCCCCCGCGGGTGTGGGGGAGCCGCCTTCCCCCTTCAGGCCTAACCCTGGGAGGGGTTTGCCCGCCGGGGGCCTTGTGTAGGTGTCAGGGAAGCATCGGTCCCTGTGCAACGCCGATAAACATTAGTAATGTGTGTGGTTCGAGAGCTGACTCCTCAGCGAGCTTGATGCAGTCCTCGTGAGATGAAAAAGTGTGACTGCAAGATGTTGTGTCTTTCGCTTTATGCTGAATTTAATGCAGAGAATTTAATGTGTGAGAGCTTAAGGTCTGGCTGTCCTTGAAGGCTTCCCTGGACTTGAACCCTAAGACCATATGCCCGCGTTGTGGTGTTGGGTTGTTCCTGTGAAGGGCCAGGAGTTGGACTCGATGATCTTTGTGGGCCCCTCTCCACTCAGGACATTTGATAATTCTGTTTTTAAAATACCTAAATCTTGCCTCTGCATTATCGATTTTCTAAATTCTGCAGTTTTATATTTACTTACTTTAACATGTTACTTTTTTCCCCCTTTTTTTTTTTCTTTTTTTTTGGGTTTAGTGGTAGAATAAGAGCCTTGGAGAGGAATAAGCTCACAAAGAAGACTTTAGAACTGGCCCAGCAGTACTTCTTGCCCCCGTATGCCTTCCAGATCCGAGTCGGTGCTCTGTACCTTTTGTATGGGCTCTACAATACCCAGCTTTGTCAGCCAAAACAAAAGGTAATTGTTCTTGAGGTTTTATTCTCAGCAGATATTAGACCTAAGATATGTGGTTTACTGCTGTCTACTTTGTCATCATAAATGGTTAGGGGATTTCCTCTCATTTTCTTAAAGATACTTAAAACCAGATGGTTCCTTTGGAAAGAGTAGGGACCAAGAATGTGCTCATCAGCTGGAGGGTGAGCTACATTATAGCCTCAGTTAGTCTTTATAATTCCAACTGCATGAGGACTGGCTGAATTATTTCCAGTGCCCATTAGCCAAAAGTGGACTTCTTAAATAGGTTGAGAGGGTACATGCCTGAATGACCTACCTCCTGGCTGCTTTTAGGGTAGGAGTTGGAAACTCAGTGCAAGGAGAAAGGGTTCACTTGGAAACTGTGTGATATATGTTGTGAGCATATGCACAGTAGAGTCCAAATTCTTTAAGTAACAACCTGAATTTGGAGTAGTCTACAATGATGCTACAATGTTTCAACTTCAGAGAAATCAGTATGTTTTATGGAGATGAATTTAGGCAATTTAAAAGCCACTGCTATGGAGCAACTGTAAGAGAGTATATGAGTTATCAAGGAAGTTAATTTGAGTAGAGAGGAACTAAGGTGGCAGAGTAATGTGACAGGAGAGAAAGGAAGAAATAAGGGTCGTTTCCTAATCACCAGTGAATGGAGTCTCCTTGGTGCAGACTAATTTTCACACACGACAGAATGTGAAGAATTAACATTTTCAAATGTCTAAAAGGGCTTGTGTTCCATGTCACTGTCAAAGAAGGCTGCAGTGAGAAGATTTAACACAGCAGTATAATAAGCTCATCTGCATAAAATGTTGACAGTAGTAACAAAAGTTATAGAATCCTTTCTGTAGTTCTGTGGTCGTGTGACGTGCTGCACCCTAGGCATTGTGTCTCTTATTATCTGTAGTAGAACATGATCACATTAGTCAGCTGGATTAATTTTGATTTGTTGAAATGTACAGGGTGGCATAACAGTATGTGACTGTTGTGTTGCAGATCAGAATCGCACTCAAGGACTGGCCTGAAATCCAGAAATTTCAGCAGGATCTCATAGACTCCCAGCATTATGATGCAGCGTATATCTTCAGGACACTGCGACGTGCCAGAGCATTCCATTTCACAGCAATGCCAAAGCTGGTGAGTTATGGCATTGATGGCTTATATTTTTAGGTAAAATACCCTCATCTTTCAATGGCTAACAGTTCAACAGCACTTGTGGCTAGTTTAGCCCTGAGACTGTTGAAATATGTGGCTTTACTCACGTATGTGATGTAGAGCTTAGAGGATGTTTGAATGTTTCTCACCTAAAAATATTTTTTTCAGTATTTAATGTTCTTATTAGATTTGAGATGTGTTATAAGTTGTGGAAATGAGCCTGGATTTAAATTCTTGACTAGGGAATAATTTGTGAGAAGTGCTGACTCTGAGGACTGTGGCAGCAAAGCTGTGTGCTGTTGTTGATGCCTTTCATCATCTCCTGATTGTTGGATGTGCAGTAGGAATTCCCAAGAGGAGGTTCCATTTTTTATTTGCTTTTAGGTTACAAACATTGTCTCTTGCTTTAGCTGAACTACAGAACTAAGAAGAAGATTGAGGAAAATGAATTTAAAGAAGAGTTTAAGGACCCAAGTAACAGAGTTAACAGCCTCATCACTAATGATGTATTGGAGGTACAGTAACTTTTAAACTACAGTTAATCACGGGGGTTTGCTTTGTTTTTCTTCTTCTGTTTTCCAAGAGCTGTGGCGTCTCCAATCATCACAGTCTTGTCCTTTTTAAGTCTCTTATGGCATGCAGACTGGGGTAGCAGCCTGTAGTTTTACTGAACACTCAGGAGCATGGCATTTGGTTTGGCAGCATTGTGGTACCTTTTTCAGTACCAATTTATGCTCTAATGTTTTGTGGGTTTACCTCAGTAAGATGTAGAAGGGGAAGGGTTGTCACTTAGAGAAAAATGGAAAATGGGGAGAGCATGTTTGTTTTGTTGTGTCTGCAGCTTGCAGCTGGAGGGTTGCTACCAGTGATAATGTTAATTTACCTATCTGCAGGTTTATAGCCTTCTCTAACCTTTAGTTCTCCTTTCAAAACTTGGTTTTGTTTAGTATATAATACATTTTATTAAAAAAACCCAGAGTAATGCAAGATAGGTATAGATTCTTATATCTCTCATTATGACTTAGTAGCAGATCTTTGTTAGCAGGTTTTTCCAGTTTCTCGTAGCAAGTGTGTATCATCAGTAAGGTTGATTGCAGTGGTACGAAAATCAGTGATCTGTGAAATGACAGGGTGAGAAGAGTTGCTTCCTCAAAAAGAGGAAATAAAATGCTTCCTTCAAGTCGATGAAAATAGACCACCTATCAGAGTGAAGCCTCTGTGAGCACTGATCCTGAGTTTCCTTCATGTTTAAGAAATGCAGGATACCCCTTTTTTGGTTTGCTTGTTTGGTGGGCCGATGGGTCAGCACTGGGTAGCAGGATTGCTTGGCTCCCTAGAACTGAACTGTTCTAAACAGAATCTGTTTCTAATACTCCTCCTGGTTCAATGGTCTCCTAAGAATGGTTCATGTAAACCTGGTTTTGTACATTGAGGACTAACACTGCTTTACTTCTGGAATGTTTTTTCTTCTTGAAAAGACACCCTTTTTAATTTATTTTAGGAACTGATGAATATTCATGACCACTATCAGAAAATGAAGTGTGTCATTTCAGCAGACAAATCCCAGCCAGACAAGGCCCTGAGCTTGATAAAAGATGACTTTGTAGTTACTCTTAAAGACATAACCTTGGAGCATCAGGAATGGCAGCAGAACAGGATGGTAAGTAATAACAAACATTACGCTGTCGCAGTTTAGCAGATTGTGTGAACATGTAAGAACTGGCTTTTTTAGTGTGATTACCTCTGAGCTTGTAAATCCCACACTGGAGCAGAAGAAACTATAATACTGAAGACGTGGAATGTGAAAAGCCTGAGGCAGAGATACGGTATGAAGGAAAGGACTTGTATGTGCTGCTGCCGCTGTGGTGCCATAACCACTGGTGAGAGGTAATCCCTGAAGGTGTGACTTAGGGGCAGTGTGTTATACTGACCTCATGAAATACCTCTGTAACACTTACTCTTGGGTTAAAGAGAGGCCACAGTGGAAGATCCATGAAGAAAATGGGCCTGTATGTAAATATTTGTTTTGGTTTTGACAGTTCTTTAGTTTTAAATGTCATGTATATGACAGATGTTTAAAGGAAAATACTTTTTTTCCCCTCCTCAGAAACTATTCCTAAATGCTAAAGAAACTGATGAAACAGAAAATAAAAAGAAAGAAGGGACTTTGCTGGAATCAGAGGTATGACAACTCAGCTAGTTTGCTACATTGCACAGGCTGTTCAATTTTTGACTTTGGACCACGGGCTAAGCAGTGTAGGTCAGTGCTTTGATAGTGTCGTCGTAAGTTCTAGGAACAGCTAATGGGGC
Source organism: Formicarius rufipectus (assembly GCA_013399695.1). Lineage (NCBI taxonomy): Eukaryota > Metazoa > Chordata > Aves > Passeriformes > Formicariidae > Formicarius > Formicarius rufipectus. Next base: position 205,101 of record VXAU01006020.1, read on the forward strand.
TGGTTGGTTTTTCTTGTTTGCTTATTTGGTTTTGATTTTGCACAAATCACATTGTTTTCTGCTCAGCTGTGAGCATTTACTGGTGTAATAGCTCTTAGATGCTCATAATAAAAAGGTATTCTTAGATAGAGAAGGAAAAGAACTCTATTTTCTTGGCCAAATGCCTTAATGCTTTCTCCTGGAATTTCAACTAAATGCAATATTCATTTTTTATGCTACAAAATTGTCTCTTATACCTGTCTGCTCATTTCAACTTTGAATTTCATTAAGCTGGGAAGTTTCAAATTTGATTTTTCTCCTCCTGGGCTTTGTAACAATGAAGGCAACAAAAACTATGCTCTGCCTTTTTGATTAATCTGAAACCTTTTTTTCTTCTGTAAGTATCAGTTTGGCAGCATTCTAATTATGTAGAACTAATTCTAGAGTTACAGCTGTACTGAGATATTGCTCAAGTTATTGTCTGGTATAGTATAATGTTTCAGTACTGCTGTGATGGAATAAGAAAACGTTTTCTGACTTGACTTCTGTTTCTTTGCAGGGTTCTGAAAGAGCAAATGCCCTGGCCAGAATCAAATACAAGTCTTACTCTGCAGTTGCTGAGGTAGGTATAAAATTTGATGATAGGGATGTGTTTATTTTTAAAGAACAGTTTTAGGTACCACTTTAATGTAAATGCTGGGTCAGAAAGGTGTGAGTTAAAATTGCACTCTGTAATTCAGCCTTTGAATGTTCTAGTTTTCCTAACACATTGGGGAAACTCAAAGCTCTTATTATTCTTACTAGGTTTATGGAAGAATGCAGATAAGGCCTATGTCTGGAGAATTTTCGTTTACAAGATATCTTTTAATGTCTGCACACTGTTTAAGTAGATGGAATTTTAAGGAGATGGAATAAGAGAATTTGAGAGTTTAACTGCTTGAATTCCTTGGATCTTAGATACTGGAATCTCAGAGGATGCTTGTGAAAATGGAACCTGGGAGTTTAAATTCAGTTGCAAGTCCTTGAAAACATTGTTTTAATAACCGCTACTTTAAAATAAATTGTTGATTTGTAATTTTTTAGAAGGTCTGTGAGAAACATCACGACTTTCTCTGTCTATTAAAATCTAATTAAAAAATGTTAAATGAAGTTAAACAGAGCTCTGGATTTGTATGACAGTCCGGACTTGGATGAATATGCAGTGATAGTGTTTTCTAGGCACTTAAGCCAAATATGATGGTAGAGATGCTTTGTGGTACAGCAGTGACCTGGTGTAGGTTGATAGTAGCAGAGAATGGTTTGGGAATTAATGAATCTGCATTTTAGGTGATACGGCCATTAAATCATAGAAGGGTGTTGCCCTGTTAAAACTGAAGAACAGCAGTGACTGGGAATCGTCCCTCATCTTTGTCTCCCCTTCTGTCCCTTCTCCACCCTGACCTCGCCATCCATGCTGGTTTGTAAGTGATGAACAGGAATATCTGTCTGTAGAAGTTCAGCCTTTATTGTGTCATTTATATGTTTGGGTTCTAGGCTTCCAAATCCAGAAGACATCGTCAAGTAAGATTAGAATCTTCTGAATCGGAGAAGTCTCCAAGCCAAAGTAGAAAGGCCAGCAGGAGACCACAACCAGCAAGGAGAAGAGATTCTGCAGAAGTCAGAGGTATTTCTCCATTGCACCCATGAACCTGGAGGGACTGCAGGATTTTACCCATTGCTTTGCTAGCTGAGGCAGCTGGGTTAAATTTTGCTGTTGATCAGTGGAACACATGGGGAATTACTTTTCCTAAGGGAGCTGTCTTTCTGCTATCCAACTTTTAAAATTATACAAGTTGCTCTGCCATCGTTTTGTTTACTCATTGTTTGTTGAAGTTTAAATGAAATTAAACAGCAAGGTAGTTTTGAATTCTTTATTTTGAAGACAGGGATCGATTTCAAAGTTTCAGGCTGTGTTCTGACTTGCTTAGCTTCTAGGAAAAAAGCTACTGAGAAAATTAAGAGATGAGAATTAGGCATTATTGCCTTTTCTTGACTTTAAAAGGGTAGATGAAGTGTTGAGGCGGAATAAAGGCATTTTGAATTATCTCTGGACTGAATTGGTGATTAATTTGCTTTAAATTGGTGGTGGTAATTACTTGCTGTTGAAGGTTTCTTTAGTGAACTGTTGAAGGTGCTGTGAAACATAGGTTTCTTTACATCATCTGACTAGGATGTCAAGAGAGCAGAAAGTGAACATTCTTTCAACTACTGGACCAGGAATGTGGAAGCAAAAGAAAAAGCTGACAGTTTTTCTTCAAAATCTGTCTGCAGGTGAAATGCAGGTGGCAAAGGAAACTGTTACTCAGCACATTGGGATGCCAGTAATTACAGAGGAGAACTCGGATGAAGGAGGTACAATGACTGGAATTCTGACAAACCAGTGGCTTGCTTTTTAGTAGCTCTCTGCTGTATTTTCCTGAAACTAAAGCTGGTGTTTTGGATCACATCTTGCTGCCTTGAAAAAGCTGAGTTTTTAGCCTGCAAATTGTTGCAAATGAAAACTGAAGCTTTGATTTGAAGCTTTGTTATGGGCACACCATGGCAACAGAGCCATGTTTTTCTACACTATTTTGTTGTAGTTTGTTCAGAGTTAAAACTGGTCCATTTAGGAGTGTCCCTCTTCTGTAATACAAGGCTGGCTTGAAGAGTTCCATTGTTTAGGGAAAAATGAACTTGTTGGTCATTCACCTGCTTACAGAAGATGTCTGTTCTAGTAGCTCTGGGAACTTAGGAGGTAAGATTAGCTCCTGCTGCCCTCACTTTTGTTGAGGGGACATAGAAGGTTCCCCTCTGGCCTTGGTTTCAGCTGGGCAGTGTTTCAGGGATCGAGTTCCAGTACACATGTACAGTAATAGCATCCTCTGCTGTACTGGAAGTTGTCTGGCATTGTTGACAAAGGACTTGGAACTGCAGCAGAGGAGTGGATGACTCAGGTTACTGGAAATAATGTAATTTTAATTTGGAAGCAATGGTAAAGGATATTGCTCAAAGCTTACAGTGGAGTTGCTCTGCAGAAGCATCAAATTGAGATGTTAGATGATCTTGGACTGCTCTGCAACTCAGAAGCTTCAGGATCTGTTGGTTGAGGAGAAATAAGCACTGTGGAACAGGCAGAGTACAAAGAAAATTGCATCCTCTTTATCCTGAGGTACCTTATTTAGCTGTGCTCTGGGAGGAACCCAGGGAACTGCTTTGCTGTTGTGCCTCAAACACAGGAAGTGTTCCTGGGAGAGGAGCTGGCCAGGTAAAGGCAGGATTTCCACTGGCAGTTCTAGCAGCTCTAAGGCTGATGGGTCTTGCTTATGCAGTGGAAGGCAGACTTGATAGACCAGAAGTACTGGTTGTTAACTTGAAAGAGGGGGATTTAATTAGGTTGTTCAAAAAGGGGAGCAAAGGGTTAAGTACCACTTCTGGAAAGCTCTAATGACACAGACGAGCGTGAGGAGTGTATATTTTGCAGTTAATTTACTATCCAAAATTGTATGTAATGGAAGGATATTTCATCGAAGGGAGTATAATAACTATTAAAATACATTTGTAGTGAGGTAGCATGCTTATATTTGCTCTTTTTAAAAGCAAAAGAGCATCTCGTAGTACTGAAGTGAGATGACGTTCTTTGATCACTGTAGTCATAGGCAGTAGGAATTCATTCAATTTTAAATTGTCAGATTGAAGTGGTGCATTTAATGTACTTTTCCTTCACTTGTCCTCTTGTTGTGGACAAAAAAATTCTTTTTAAATTGGGAACATTCTGCATTTCTCAGAACTTTTCAGTAAATTCTGAAGCATTAAAAATAACCGTAAGCAGTCTCTTCAGATGTTTTGTGCTTAATTTTGTGAGTACTCTCTTTGTCAACTTCATAGCAAAGTCTTAAAGTGGACTCATGAGGAGCAGAAAGCTCTCACAACTGATTAAATTTTGAAGTACAGTATTCATCAATGGAATTTTAATTGATATTTTGAATGCTAGCGTGCTGTAGAATCCAGAAGGATATTTTTTTTTCATATTAAAAAAAACATGGGTAGAGGAATTGGGAGGGGAATCTCAAGAGCTCATCTAATTAATTTCCTTTGCTGGATCAAATTAATTCTACTTGAACAACTCCTGTGAGGGAAAACAGATTGAAAAGCTTTTGGAAAAAAAAAACCTCTCTCTATTTCCTTTCAGAAGTATCTCTCCCCAAGAGGAAAAGAAGATGTTAAAGGATCCAGTGGGAGAAGCACTAATGTTAATTTTAACAACAAAATGTAAATGTCAGAGGTAACACTGAGTGCTTGTTTTGGATGCCTTTGAACATACAAGAAGAGTCTGGGATCAGAACTACAGGTGATGCTGGAATACTGGTGGTGGCTGGGATGCTTTAAGTGTCTCATGGTACAGCACTGGGTGCCTTTATTCACCTGGTGAATGCTGCTTGTGGGAGGCAAAGTTGCTGTGTCCTGCCTGGGATGGAAAGAGAAGGCGGTGGCTTGTTGTATTTAGCTTTTACACGTGAGTTATCACTTGAAACTCGTGTTGATCTGCAGTGATGGTTTTAGCTGAGATTGTTAAAAGAACAGCTCACAGAATATTTGCCCATATAAGATATGTTTGTAATCTTTTAATCCTGATTAAGGTTACTGACTGTTGAAAATTAGTACAATAAATTATTTTTCATGGTTTACTTGCTCCATTTTATAGTGTGTGACTTCCCTGTTTATCAGTTTGACCCCACACCTGTGGAAATGAACTTGATGGTAAGCCTTTTGTTGTACCCAGAGATCTGGATTGTTCTGTATTTGAATGAAGAGATGTACAGTGTGTGTATTGATTCTGCAGATGACCCTAAGATGTTCAAGGGCAGGACTGGAATTCAAAATTATGACTTGGAGAGGAGTGGAAGAAGTGGGTGTGGAAATAAACATGAAGCTCAGTACTGAGAACAGGCACAGGATGGGGAAATGATTGCTGTACAACTGGTATGGCAGGAAAAAACAAACAGAATCCTCAGCTGAAGTGTTTTCTGTAAACAATTAAAAGCAGTAGAGTTTGTGTCACTCAGCCCCGAAAAGTTACAGCCTTAAATACCCCTGGCTGACCACAACAGTTCAAGAAGAATGTGGGTAGTTACTCTCCTTGGAATTTCTCCAGTTCATTGGAGCTGTTCTGTCAAGAAAGGCCAGAGGAGCTGAGGTGTCCTTTTCTACAAGAAGAAATATAAAAGAGAAATTAAAAAGATTTTGAATATAAAAGGAACGTAAACTGAATGAATTAGTTTGGTAGTATGACTCTGAGAGGCCAAAGGAATTGAAGTGCTCTTACCTAGATGAAAACAACATTTTAATATAAATTTTAATATAAATGGTTTTACTATAAAAGGGGTCCATATTAAATGCTCTGATTAGCAAGGAGGAATGAGCCTAAGTGACAAACAGGTAACTGAAAAAGATAATAAAGTACCAGTATTTCACTTGATATTGCTAATGAGAAAAGAGGAAACACTTTGTAATAAAGCCACATCTTACTGCATTGTAATCTGAACCATCAAATATTCAATTGAAAAACCAAAATCTTTACAGTCTAATCCAAAAGTCATTATTAGTCCAGATCTAATTATTACAGGAAAAGAATGCTTCTACACAGAGAAAAAAAATCCCTTTAGTGGTAAAAATACAATTAAATTTATCATGCATACACTTAGTTTCTACCCTTTTTTTCTGGTTTCATGTTTACTCTTCCTCTTTTCTTCTAGTCCAAAGGTTATTCGGCTTAGTCTGTGGATAGACCACGCCATAGATGGGTCTGCTTAAAAAAACTCCTCTGTAGTTTTAAAAATTTTGGAGGTATAATTTCTGTAAAGTTTGAACAGTTTCATTTTACTGGATTTTCTGACTTGTGCTTCGCAGTTAACAGCACAAACTCACTATCTCCATGCATTTCTGCTCCTCCTTTTTGGTGACTGGATACAAGAGACATGAGAAGGTCTCAAGGGAAAATTAATCAGACTTTTTTTGGTGAATTAGGATCCAATTAGGTACATCAGTTCCAGCTGGTGCTTTGGGTGCAGGTGTGCAGCCTGATGGAGCAGGGCATTGACAGCAGTGTAGGTGTAATAGAGGAGCAGTTTGGAGATGTGGTACAGTGGAGTTCTTGAATCTCTTCCTGGCTGAGAAAGATAGAGATGAAGAGGGAGAGTTTTTTTTCCAGCAGGTATTGGGACAACAAATTCATCATTTCTTAAGAGTTTCTCCAATTTGGAAGTTGCTTAAGGATGAGTTTTACAGCAGCAATCCTCTTCTGTTTCTAGGCACTGAGGTAAGTTAGGTCTTCCAGCTCTGTGACATTGGGTTCTTGTGTTGAAGGGAAACCTGAAAGTTACATTTCTTTTTCATTTTCCTCCAGTTTGCAGCCATCTTTCTCAAGGAAGCTAAAAATTAAACCCAGCTACAAAAGCCTACTTTTTCCTTTCTTTACAGGCTCTTTTCAGCTAAATTATTTTTCCATGTGTATGGCATAAGTTTATTTTAATATGTTTAATACTGTTTCCTGCAGTGGCACTTTTTCATAACATGGCCATCTTATTTGCCTCTCCTTATATCTTTGAACCATCCCAAGAGCTGAGTAGGGTGTGGAATTTGTAAGAATTTTTAATACTTCACGACATGAGTCTTCCCTGCACACACCTCTGGAAAAGTCTGCATTGGAAGCATGTAAAGGCTTGACTAGGCACAAAGATGGGTGCATTCAATTAGCAGTTATTTTAATATTGTAGTAATGAAAACAAATGTTCTGTATTTTGTTTATATATTTGTTTAGACATATATAAAAATATACATTTTTACATAGATACTAAATGGAAGTTATGATTAAAAATAAACTTAGAACTGCTGACTGTATGCATGGGAATGTTTCAAAACACTAATCCTGAGAATTCAGAGGCATCTGTAAAGCAGAGTTTTGTAATGCTGGGGTAATCTTTAAAAAAAAAGAAAGTAAAAAAAAAACAAACAAGTCCCTTGCTGCAGTCTGATGGGCAATTACAGGCTTTGAAAAACAGGAGAGGGACTTCCTAAGTGCTTCATTGAAGCAAGCAGCTGCCATTAATAAAACATAACAGTAATTCTGGACTTCCAAATAGTAGTAGTAGACTTTTTAGTATCTACATTCTCTCCTGGTTGTAGTCTCAGCTACTGCAGTAGTTAGAGTCTGCAAGGGAACTTTATCTCCAACACTAGCCTAACTTCCAGTTGTGCTGATGGATAGGAATGGTAAAATGTGATGGTGTCTATCTGGATGTTGTTACTGTTCTCATAAATTAAATAAATGTGGTTTGGCTCATGTTCCTCTGAGGTGGGTACACAACTGGCTGAGGAGCTCCATTCATCCCAATAGTAATCACTATTTCTTACAGCTTTCAAAGCTAAAAGGTGCTCCAAGTGGAGGTTTGAGACAGTACTGTGCAGTGTTTACAGGTAAAATGTGGATGATGAAAGGCAGAATAAACCTAAGCCATTTGAAGGTGACATCAGTTTACAGAATCAGAGAATCAATTAGGTTGGAAAAGACCTCCAAGGTCATAGAGTCCAACCTTTGACCATGGCACTAAGTGCCATGTCCAGTCTTTTCTTCAACACCTAGAAACTGTTTAAGTGGGAGGCATTTTACAATATAATATTTATTCTTGTAACTAAAGAAATCAACAAGGTCTAATTAAGTCAACATAAGTGCAAAATAGTACACTTGGACAAATTAAATTCAAATACCACCTTGGGAATGCTTCAGTAAGCAGCTGTGCTCAATCTGGAGGTTTTTGCAGCCCTCAGACCAAAGGTGGATCAGCAATATGGGAGTGATGTGAAAAGTTCCAAATGCCATGGATGACAGTGGAGGTCTGTGGTGTGTATAGCATGGTGTTGATGTAGATACCACCTCTAGAATAACTTGAGAATCCTAAAAAAAGGGCAACAACAACAAAAAAAGACTGCAAGAGAGTTTAGTCTGAAAAATAAAGGGTTTGAGAGTGAATGTAACTGTCTTCCTGTAAGTCTTTATAGCTTTGTAATATGTTTATGCAAATGGTGATTAATTAATTGTTCTTCATGTTCACTGAGGTAGAAACATACAATTTGCAGCAATATAGATTTACTTAACAAGAGAATTTTGCAGTAGGCAATTTGGCCATGTAACAAACAGCAAAATCACTGCTACTGTAGGAGTTCAAAGCAATGTTGGATAAACGCACCGTGGCTGTCTGAGGCAGACCTGATCCTAAAGGACTAAATGATACCTTGAGGTTTATTTTAGTCTTATACCTCCATGTCTTACATAACAGGACCCTATGCAGAGTGCTTGTATTTTCTGCACACATGCATAGCAAATTCTTCAAATGACACTGGTATTTTACCCTTTCTTTTCTGGAATGTTTCATTTTGAAGTTTATTCTACTTCCGGAGTTGCCCATTTGCATTTTACAAAGCTTGCTGCATGGACCTGGCTTCCTCACCCCAAGTGAGGACACCCCTGGTGTTCTCAAGTCTGGGCACCTGATTAAGACAGGTAATGGAATACTTCCCTCCTCCATCTGTATACAGCCCAGCACTTGGAACTGCAGGACCTTCATGAGCTTCAAGAGGTTGACAAATGTGTTAAGCTCTGTCTTGCTCCTAGTACTTTGGACTTAAAATGTTAGAATATCCTGGGTTGGAAGGGACCCACAAGGATCATAGAAATCCAGCTCCTGGCCCTGCACAGGACAACCCCAAGAATCATATCATATATGCCTGAGAGCATTGCCCAAATGCTCCTGGAACTCTGGCAGGCTTGGCGCTGTTAGTTTCCCTGGCGCACCTGTTCCAGTGCTCAGCCACCCTCTGGGTGAAAAGTGTTTCCTGATATCCAACATCAACCTCTCCAACACAACTTCAGGCCATTCCTTCAGGTCCTGTCACAGGTAGATCAGTGTTTGCCCTTCCCCTTTCCTACATGAGGAAGCTGTAAACTGTGATGAGGTCTCCCCTCAGTCTCCTCCAGGCTGAACAGACCAAGCGACCTCAGTTGCTCTTCCTGTGGCTTCACTTCCAGACCCTTCACTATCTTTGTAGCCCTTGTAGGTCAGTCTTTAAGCTGCACCATAGTTTGGCATGCAAAGCAAAATTATCTTGCAACAGCCTGAGCTTTCTGTAACGCAGACCAAACCGCTTCTTTAGTCACAGAAATGTGAGGCTGGATAAGGACAATAACACAGGATGTAAGGGCTGGCCATCAGCTCTTAAGGGTTATTGGGGATGGAGAGTAACTTCTTTAGAAAAGAGTTTTCTATATGTGTGTTGTAAAGTCAGCTGGCAATTAAATTCGAGAGACAGGCTCCGTGCAACCTGCTGAGCAGGTGAGTTTCTCCACAGGGCTCCAAGTTGCCTGTGTCCATCCCAGCGAGGGTGTGGTTGCTGCCTCCGGTCCTAGCGGCTCGTCAAAAGAGACGGCACAAAATTTTGGAAAGAAGCGGGGTGAAATATCTCAGAGCCCCGGTCCCCTCCGGGAGAGGCAGCTCCCCCCTCGCTCCCGCAGCCCCGCGGGATCCCCGCGGCCGCGCACGGCTCCCCCCGCTGCCCGCGCCGGGCGGGGATGCGCCGTGCGGGGCCGGCGCTCCCTCCGCGCCCCCGCCGGCTCCGCCGCCGCCGCCCCGGGCAGCGAGCAAGGGAGCCCGAGCCACGGCCATGGCCACAGACACGGGCGGTGAGTGAGGGGCGGGGGCGGTAACCCCGACCAGAGGGGTTCGGGCACCTGCAGCCGGCCGCGCCCCGCGCTGGAGCGGGCTGAGGGGAGGGGGATGCTGAAGGGAAGGGGATGCTGCGGGGAGAGAGATGCTGAACGGAGAGGGATGCTGCGAGGAGCTGGGTGCTACGGGGAGGGGGATGCTGCGAGGAGCGGGGATGCTACGGGGGGTGGGATGCTGAAGGAAGAGGGATGCTACGGGGAGCGGGATGCTGAAGGGAGAGGGATGCTGCGAGGAGCTGGGTGCTACGGGGAGCGGGATGCTGAAGGGAGAGGGATGCTGCGGGAGCGCCGCGGGGGACGGGCAAGGCAGGGGAAAGCGGGCCCCGCTCCAGCGGCTTTGCCCCTGGGACCGGCGGGGACCTTCGGCCGCGGGGCTCGGCTGGGCGGGAGAAGGAGGTTCGGGGGTCTCTGCCCCACCTCGGGCCGGCGGTGGGCCGTGCCCCCTCGGCCCGTCCCGGTGGGTCTCCCATGGGGTGGTGGTGGGGTGTGCTGCTCACACATGGAAAGGATGGGTGCACAAAGATGCGAATTTTAGAGAGAATAAAGGAATAGGAAAGCCTGCTTCTGAGATGTTAATGGAGAACAGGTGTTCATGTAATCATGGGAGACTTGTCTGGGTCTGGGAGCCTCTGAGTTGTTGGGTTATTTGACCACCCTATAATACAAATGGTTTTAGGGATGATTGCATTCCAGTTTCTGATTGATAAGGTTGTTGTTTTGATTGGTGGTGTTGTTGACCCACCCTGGCTCAGCTCTTGGCTGTGGCAGTGGTACTGCTGCACAGAGGCCCTTACATTTCAGATCACAGCACTGGGGAGTTAAAACCTGAATTGCTGCTGTAAAGCAACAGTCCTGGCAATCTTCTCCTGATTTACTGTAGAAATGACAATTTCAATGTTTCTTGAAGATTGTCAGGTTTGTTTTTCTGTATATTTTGCCAGGTTTAGGGAATACAATTGTGTGAGTCTTTAAGAGGTGGCAGGATGACATATAGCACTGTATAAGCTCTCAAGAACAAAATTCTAGGCTTATGCATTTTATTAAAATGATTTGGCTTAATGGGAAGTCCAGTTTCTCACTTCCTCTTGTCACTTGGTGATGTTCATAGGTGTTTTCTGTTCCTTCTTTTCTTTCAAGGCTGTGTCCCCAAGGAAGGGTCATCTCAGGCAAGGCCCAGGCTGATGGGTGGAGTCATGGATACTCCACAGTGTGGAATCTCTGAGTGCCTCAAGGTGGCCTTAGGAGAACTAGGAACTAACCTGGCTTGTTCATAGTACTAGTACACTTTTACCTAGCAGAATCTGTTGTTTTATGAGTTAGATCTCAAAGCAGGGATCCACATCTGACAGTTGATTCCTTATCAGTTTGAATATTACTAAATGTTTTGATTGAGAAACAGTAACCTGAAATGACAAAGACCAGAGGGAAGCCCCATGTTGAAATTAATAAGTTGGCATTCCTTAGACTTGGTGTACTTGTATTAAATTCCACTTAGATATAAACTATGATTTTTATTGAAGTGGGAAAATCTGGATTATTCTGTTTAACTTTATCTCCAACATACACCTCTACATATGCCAACCTTTCCTGTACTTGCAGGGAGCAGTGGCACCATCAGCAGAACTGGGTTTTTATCTTGACTGGGGAGCTCTGGCAGTAACAGGGGCATCCCTATAGCTTGGGTAGTATCATCTTCTGTCCTTGTGTCAGAGATGTTCCTCAGAAAAGGGCAAGAAACCCAGAGAGTCTCTCCTCCTCTGCGATTCTGGGCTGCCAGAAGACATGGCAGGGATGACTTGAGTTGCTCAGAGATTTGTGTTATAGCTGTCTGCTCTGATTTTTTTATTGTTAAATAATTCATTGCTCCTGCTGGCTTAAGGATCAGAAGTGAGGGAAGTTTGGTTTCCAGTAACAATGGCTTCAGCTCAATTTGAAATGAGTATAGCTTGGACTCAGTTCAGGTCAGTGCTAAAGAGAACTGTGGATCATTTGAATACACTTCTAATCGTTTTAATTAAAGGCTCAGGAGCAGGTTGACCCCATGTGCTGAAAGACAAGCCAGAGGGAAAGAAGACTGGCCTGGCTGAACCGAGAGCTTTGGCTGGAAGTCAGGGATGAAAAGAGAGTGTGCCATGTTTGGAAGAAGGGGCAGACAACTCTGGAGGACTACAAGGATGTTGTGAGGTTATGCAAGGGGAAAATTAGAAGGGCCAAAACCCAGCTAGAACTTAATCTGGCTCCTGCTGTAAAAGATAAGGTTTATATATATACACCAGGAATAAAAGGATTGTTAAAGAGAATCCCCATCCTTTGGACATGGGGGAAATGGTAACAAAAGATGAAGAAAAGGCTGAGGTACTTAATGTGTTCTTTACTTCTGTCTTTAATAGTAAGATCAGTTGTTCTCAGAGTACACAGCCCCCTGAGCTGGATGACAGGGGTGGGGAGCAGAATGAAACCCCCGTAATCCAAGGGGAAATACTCAGTGGTCTGCTACACCCCTTAGACACACAATGCAGGGGGAAATGCTCACTGAAGCACTTTTCATCATTTACCAGCAGTCCTGGCTAACCCAGGAGGTCTCAGGTTACTGGAAGTTAGCAAATGTGATGTCCATCTAGAGAGAGGGCTGTAAGGTGGGTCTGAGGAACAGCAGCCCTGTCAGTCTGATCTTGGTGTCAGGGAGGGTCATGGAGGGTCAAATCACCTTGAGTGCCATCACATGGCATGTGCAGAATAGCCAGTGTGGGTTGGACAGGCAGGTGCTGCTTAACTAACCTGATCTCCTTCTCTGACAAGGTGAACCACTTAGTGGATAAGGAAAAGGCTGTGGATGTTGTATACCTGGACTTTTGTAAAGGCTTTGACACCTTTTCTCACAGCTTTCGCTTGGTTAAAGTGTCAGCTCGTGGCTTGGAGAGGTGCACTCTTGGCTGGCTAAAAAACTCCCTGGATGGCTGGGTCAAGGGAGTGGTGGTGAATGGTGCTGAATCCAGTTGGCATCTGGTCAAAAGTGGTGTTCCCCAGGGCTCAGTACTGGGGCCAGTCCTGTTTAGTATTTTTATTGATGACATGGATGAGGGGATGAAGTGCACCCTCAGTAACATCAAGGTGGGTTGGGAGTGTTGATGTCCTGGAGGGCAGGAAGGCTCAGCAGAGGGATCCGGACAGGCTGGATCGATGTGTCAAGGTGTATTGTAAGATTGGACAAGGCCAAGTGCTGGGTCCTGCACTTGAGTCACAGCAAGTGCCCTGCAGTGCTACAGGTTGGGGGAAGAGTGGATGGAAACTGCCTGGTGGAAAAGCACCTGAAAGTGCTGGTTGACAGCAGCTGAACGTGAGCCAGAGTGTGCCCAGGTGGCCAAGAAAGCCACTGGCATCCTGGCCTGGATCAGCAACAGTGTGGCCAAGCAGGACCAGGGCAGTGACTGTCCCCCATGCTGGGCACTGGTGAGGCATCTCAAATCCTGGGGTCAGTTCTGGGCCCCTCAATACAAGAAAGACTTTGAGGGGCTAGAGTGAGTCCAGAGAAGGGAACAGAGCTGGGGGAGGGTCTGGAGCACAAGTGTGATGAGGAACAGGTGAGGGAGCTGTGGGAGCTCATCCTGGAGGAGAGGAGGCTCAGAGGAAATCTTAGTCCTTTTTACAACTGCCTGACAGGAGATTGTAACCAGGTGGGAGTTGATCTCTCATGGAACAAGTGATAGCACAAGAGGAAATGGCCTCGAGTTGGGCCAGGCGAGGTTTAAATTGGATATTAGGAAAAATTTCATCACAGAAAGGCTTGTCAAGCCCTGAAACAGGCTGACCAGGGCAGTGGTGGAGTCACCATCCCTGGAGGGATTTAAAAGACATGTAGATGTGGCCCCTGGGGACATGGTTTAGTGGTGGCCTTGGCAGTGCTGGTTGGACTTGATGATCTTAGAGGTCTTTTCCAACCTAAATAATTTTAAGATTCTGTGGTATACTCACAGTATTAAGACCATTGTGTACATTTTAAAATCAAAAACCTCCCAAGAGAATATATTTAAAAGATGTGACTGTTCAAAGTAGTTTTTAAATACTGGAAATATTTTGGCTTCCATTTGGAAGTTGCATCTGGGGTTGCTTTCCTCTCTAGTTTCATTTTGATGTAACATTGCTCAAATTCTTGCTAATAATAGACCTACATCACATCTGGCTGTGTTGAAAGCAAACCTTGAGAAAAGCCTGCTTTGTGGAAAATATTTGTTGCAATTGCATGCTCTTTTCTAAATATGTGAAACACAGGTACTTTTATAAAGAACTTTTGTTTGTGCTTATGCACCTGTCCCCATGAGAAAACATTCAGATGCCTAGTCAGACTTCAAAGTAAATTGGAGAACATTTTAAATCTGTTTCCTTCCTGTTTTGATTCAAGTGGGGGATGTTGTCCTGGGATGTTGCCTCTGAGAAGAGCTTGTTTTTCACAGATAGGCAACTTCATATGCCTCAGAGGAGAGGATGGAGAGTGCTTCACTGAAGAACTGGACTGTAGTTGCAGAGGTGCAGGCAGTGTTCCTTCTTTGACAAAATGAAAGCTAAAGGTCTGCTGGAGTTGTGGACCCAAGAGCCAGGCTTTTAAAAACATTTTTAGACATTTGAAGACATAAATGAATTACCAAACCAAACATTTATGAGCTTGCAGGACACCTTAAATCAAATCTGTCCCCAGAGCCTTGCTGCTGGTGGCAGCTGATTTAATATGTTTAGGTCACCATAAAATGGGTCCCGTTCAGTTCAGACAGGCAATTACAGAGGAAGTCTTGTGAGTGGGGTGGTGTGTCCGTGGATGTGCTGGCCCCGTGAGGGGAGCACTGCGGCAGTGAGAGTGCTGCGAGCTGGGTCAGGGTTTGTGAAATGCAGCTCTGTGGCTTGCCTGGGCTCTAAGTAATGATGCCAGCACGTCCTGAGGGACCCATCTGCAGGAGCCTGTAATGTTTATTGCCTTCTTGGAGTGTTCTTTTAGTTCCCGCAGCAAGTGGGAAATGAGTGTGTTCCATCTGGTCTGGTTAAGTCCTTCCATGGTGCTTTTCAGCTGTAGAGATGAGTCTTACGTAAATGAAAGAAGTCATAGTTATCAGAGGAGATTATCTGAAAACATCAGGAGGCTTTATTTTGAAAAGCAGCCTCTTATGTGCCTTAGGTAGGCTGAGGTCATGACCTTGGAGGTTGAGTAGCCATTAAAGAGACCCTTTGTTCACGTCCCATTTGTATGATCTATTGTTGACTGCTCTGGTTGTGCACTGAGAAAGTTTGATCAATTATTTAGCAAGGGCTTGAGTCTAATCTGTCTCAAAGCTGGGAAGCCACTAACTCTACAAACCGATGCAGTTAGTTGCTATTTAGGCACTCAGACTTTGCACGGACTTAATGTGGGTTTGGGAGATGAGTTCCCAATAGGAGGAGAAGATAGTTATCAACCATTTATCTGATGTGTGTATGCCCAGCCTGTGAGAGTAGCTGTAAACAAATCCAATTAGACACGTTTTAATCAGTTATGGATACTATGATAGCTATGCTGTCTGGAGTGGTCTTCTTGGATATCTTCCTTTTTATGAGTAACATAGGTTGGTTTTGTGTTAGAGGGTTAAATAAGTGGGTAAACCACCAGTTAAAATTGCCAATAGCAGCATTGTCCATCCGTGGCTGTAGAACTTGGTTAAAGCAATGAAAAGTGACCTTTGTGGAAGCCTTCTCAGTGAGTATGAGAAAGACAAGAAATCGTTTGTGAAGTCTCTAGAAGAGCATCTCACAGGAGCTAGGAAGGCAGTTGAAAGAGTAATGGTAGATTGCAAACTGCATAACCATGCAGATATTGACAGAACTTAGGATGATCCCTCTCTGTGAAACAGAGCAAGTTCTGAGACAAGGTTATGTCCTCATTTTGGACAAACAAAATTAGGAGCTGTGGTTTTAGCCATGTGAAGTTTCAGCTGATTCACAAGATGTACAACAAGAACAACTGGAAAGGGGTGGCAAGATCTAGTGTGGACAGAAAGATGAGCCTGGAGTTGGAGGCAGAGCTGTGGATCATAAACAAAAAAAATAGACACCAAGAATAGAAGTAATATAGAAGGGAGAAAAGAAAGAATAAGTCTCCAGGAAAACACAGGGAGATGGGGAAGGCATAGAGGAAGATGGGAAGATAATGCAAACAGTCAGATGTGTGAAAGGAAGGGGGCTTGCATAAGCCAAGAGGGCATATGATATCAAGAACTAAGGGTATGATTACATCAGAACCAACTGACAGGTTGAGGAGGATGTAGACAGTGCTGACCAAAGAAGGGGTATTGGGAGGGTATCACAGAGCTCACTCTCCATATAAACCCACAAAATAACCCTGGTTCCTTCCTCTGCTTGTGGGATCACAGGTGCATTGACTGCCTGTGTGGAGCAGCGGGGTGGCATCTCCTCATTAACTCAGTCCTGATTTCTGGCTTGGAATAATTTGTATGGTGCTCTCTGGTGAAATCTCGTAGTGAGAGGAATGCAGGGTCTCCAAGCAGAACTGGGGCAGGGCAAAGATGGAGTGGGGCTGGTTTACTTTCTTAGGGCACCTCACACCATTCTGACCCCTTTGTTTCACAAGTACCTCTCTTGTTTCTCTTGGCCCCTTTCAGGAAGCCTTTAGGGCTGGGACTTTGTTGGATGTCAGTCATAGAATCACAGAACGGTTTGGGTTGGAAGGAGCCTTAACGATCATCTAATTCCAACTCCCTTGTCAAGGGCAGGGACACCTTCCGCTAATCTAGTCCTTGCTCTGGTGCTGACTTTGAGACTGACATTTTGTGTCTCCTCCCTGTTTGCCTGTGCTGTTTCTGTAGTTCTCTGTTATGAAATGCATTATATAAGTGCTAGATATTATTATTACATATATTATTATGATTACTATTATTATTGAGCTTTTGTGACTTAAATGTGCAAGATATTGGGTGCCTCCAAGGAGTGGGGGAGGTCAGTCTTGATTAGCCTGCACTGACTTTCATAGGGTTTGAAAACATCTGGGAATTTGTAGCTCATACTTATTTCTACAGTTGTCAGGCATGTTTTAATATTACTGTTACCCTAAAAAAAAAAAAAAATACAGGTTTGCAGATTCCAAAACTAGTTATTCTGGTCAAAACTGGAGTTTTGAAATTCTTAAGCACTTCTTACAAAAATGTGGGAAATCAGAACATGGTTTACATTTCAGAAGTGTCTAAAGAACATATTCAGATAATGTTTAAAAAATTTAAAAAAACTTCCCCCAAATGTTTCCCATCACATCGTTCTGGGAACCAGGTGCTTGAACAGCTGAAACAAAGATGTTTAGTGATTGAACCAAAACCCAGTAATCTCAACACAGATCTGCTTAGCCCTCTGTGATGTTTCTCTGCAATGGAAAGAAGTGAGCTTTCTAAAAGAATTTGTTCTTTTCCCTTTTCCTATACATTAGTTCTTCAAGTGTGGGGAGGGGCATTCTGCAGATAGAGGGCATCTGCACAATGCTGATTTCTGCTGGTAATGTGAATTTGATCACAATATAAACATTTGTGCCACTGTTTAAAAATAATTATTGGAATGTTGAAGTTGTCGACAGCAAAGAATTTGTAATGTATTTATCAGACAATAGCAGGGAGCCATGAAACATTTTCTGTTCTAGAGTGGGTATTTCTTCTATCTTGTTTCCTAGTGACTATTTGGAACTAACATTTTCCATCAATAACTTCTGTTGAAAACACTTAGGAAGCTTTGTTGTCTGAAATCTGTTTTGCATAACATGTCGTGGTTATGCTTTGTGTGCTTTAAAACTTTTAGTCAACCCTGAAAAACAACACAATTACCATAAAAATCACACACAAAATGTTTCATGTGTGGGAAGGTTTTGTCCTCTTGTTTTGCAGCACTTGAATTCTTCTGAGTTTCTTTTCAGAGTAGTAGATGAAAGGAAAGAAGGCATCTTTTTTCATTGCCACAAGATTTTTGTTACAGTAGCTGAGATTCTCACCTCATCATTTACTTCAGATCTAAGCATTTAGGTAAAATACTGATTGTGGTTTGATGAAGGTGTAGGTTTTAGCTGGTGAGCTTGTGATAGTTGCATTTGAATTCTTAAAAACCCATGCACGCTCTATGAAGCATGCACACAGTTACAAGTCATTTTATTTTCCAGCTGCAAAAAAGACTTTAGAATTCCTGTAGCATTGGCAGTGCAGTTACATTCATTGGTCCTCACGGAGATGATAGAGCTGTGTGGGGAGCCCCGCTGAGTGATTAGTCCAGGAGTTTTTGTTGCTGTACTTCAAAGTAAGTGCTTGCTAAGGCTCCACTGAAGCTGTAATAGATGAGATGTATAAATGCTCACAAGAGGTACAAATGCTCTCAACATTTTTCTGCAGTGCTTTGGGTTTTGTTCTGCAATTTGGATTACTTAATATGTTACCTGCCTTTCAGTATAACATTAACAACTAATCCTTTAGTCTGGATTTTACATGGTTGCATGTGGTATATCATAGGGTTTTCAATGGAAGCAGAGTGCATTTCATCCTGAAGTCAAAAGACAGCTTGTAAACAAATTAAGGTGTATTTCTTTTGCTATAATTTATGTTGGAAAGTTCTGTCATCCCACAGAGAGTGATCTGTCAGCTTGCATTCTACCCTATTCATGATGTTGTGTATCATGCTGGCAACATATCTGCCTCCAAGAGCCATGTGCCAGTGTTGTCATGCAACTGAACCGTATGACATGCACCTAACATCATGGAGAGCCTTAGTAAGGGACACTTCACGGGTAGGAAAACAGTGATCCCACCTCTCAGTTACAGTTTTGACTGCATCTGATGGTCCCCTCATTTCAACCTCCCACCTTTTTCCTTACCCTGTAGCTGTTCACATTATCTGATCTGTCCAAGATGACAGAATGACCAAAGAATTGTAGTTTAGCAAAGGCAAATAGAAAGTGCTACACTGAAGGAGGAGTCCTCAAACTGATGGTTGTACTGGCTACACTGGTACAACACAACGTGTCCCAGTTTGGTGCTGCTCGCTGGGACATACTGTAATCTATTCTGTGCTGTGGAGGTCAGAAGGGGCAAAGGAGGCAGGATATGTGTTATTCCCTGCCACTCCTAAAATGGGTTTAGGTTCGTCTGAATCACAGAATGGTTTGTGCTTGAAGAGAGTTTGAAAATCATCTTGTTCCACCCCTCTGCCATGGGCAGGGACACCTACACCACACCAGGTTGCTCAGGGCCCCATCCAACCTGGCTTGAACACTTCCAGGGATGGGGCAGCCACAGGTTCTCTGGACAACTTATTCCAGTGCCTCACCACCCTCACAATAAAGAATTTCTTCTTAATATCTAATCTAAACCTACTCTCAGTTTAGAGCCATTACCTCTTGTCTTATCAAGAATTATATCCTTCAGGAACACTTTCTTGTATGAGGTTGCTCAGCAGCCCTTGCCTGCTGGGAGTCACTGAACACCATTTGTGAGTGTTCCTTACCCAAACCAGATTAATCCCAGGCAGTCCAGGAGTTCTTGAGTTATTTTGGAGCATTAAGTCCATGACTAGATGGTCCCAGAGTTGTCGCAATGGAAAACTGGGAGTTGCATTAGGTGTACTCAGGAGTGAGAGACTGCAGGAATGTTTCCTTCCTAGATACCGCAGTAAGACCCGTGACAAACTCTTGTCAGACAGTAAACAGAAGAGTCACACAGATCAGGCAGGTGTCTTCATGGGAAGCCCTGCAGTCAGCAGCCTGTGTGAATTGCTCTGAGTCAGTCAACATAAGAGGTGGAGCAGCACAGAGTGGAGATGTGCCCTTTTCTGGTACTGGAAAGAGGAGCCTTCAGGCTCCTGAGCTACTGCCCATGTTCTCAGTGGTTAGCAGCAGCAACCACTGGAGCATGGGCAGGAAGTCAAGATTGCTCACATTAGGAAACTCTCTCACTAATGTACAGTGGAGTTCACAGCGGACTTTTCTTCCTTGAGTGTTTCATTTTGATCCACTGAATATTTAAATGGAGCAGCTTCAGCAGGGTGTACTCAGAGTTACTGTGCTCTAGGATGACTCCACAGGCCAAGGCAGTGTGGATGCTGGGCTTCAGATCTTTCTAAGCAAAGGCAGGACTTCCACTCAGGGCTGTCCCATCTTGTAGACATAGCCGTGCAACTGCTGGAGGGAAGGTGCTGCCCACTTGGTCTTGCACAGTGCTTCAGCTCTTGGTAATAGATGAGCTCATCAGGAAATGTAGGCAGAAGTTTCTGTTCTATGGGTTATGGGGAGGATTGGGTATGAAAGAATTCTGCTGTTTTGGTTAGTGCTGTCATGGTTTCTGTGAGCAGGTGGGTGCCTGGGGAATTTTAATGCAAAAAATGTCAGATCCCCTAGAATTAGGTGTCAAATGACTGATGATTTTGAGGACTGCAGTCTTGAATTTGCCACCTAAAAATAGCAGGTGCGTGGGACTTTGACACTGATTTCCTTGGAGAGAACTTTAACTTTGAGATTCTGTTGGTGTTCACTTCTAGTATGCAAATATTCATTCACTGAATCCCACTCTTTTGCCCTGTCACCTGTCCTGTAGCATTTACTGCATAACTTCAGCTAATGGGATGACAATTGGTTGCACGATGCATAATGGGGTGAGGAGTGCAAGGCCTAAACTTCACAAAGCTTGCAACATGTTTGTACCATGATAATCACAAGGTAGCAGTTGTCTTACCCTCTCTTTTTTTCCTTAGGAAACCATTCCACTTGTTTTATAATTACTTGAGCTCATCATGAACGTAAAAATAGCTTCTCTATTTGCAGAGAACAGATGGTTTTTCTAATGATTTTTTCCTTAAGATTGAATGAATTGTGGTTGAGTCAGAAACTGCCAGCTCATAAACGTATGTTTTGATTAGAGGAGTACTTGATTAGGTTAATTGAGTGTGATTCAATGTGACGTACATTTGGCCAACTTAAAAGCTTTCCAGCTTTGTCTTGGATAGAGGTAACGGTATTTCAGTGTTTGCAATTTGCCCAGTAGTTTCCAAAAACATTGTCTAAGGAGTAGCTAAACATTGATGTGACACTACAATCCATTGTAAAAAAAACCCACAAGCAACAAACAAACCTAGAGCAGAAAACAGAAACCAAAAATCCTGTGTTTTTAGAACAATGTATACTGGGAATCTAGACTTGAGTCACATGCAGGCATAAAACTTGCGTTTTATTATGCTCTAAATAATTATGCTAATCATGGAATCAATTAGGTAGGAATAGAAACATTTAGGTTGGAAAGCAGCTTTAAGATCCTCGAGTTCAACTGTACACCTAGTACTGCCAAGTCCACCACTAAACCATGTCCCTGAGTGCCACATTGTGCAAGGTGTCTGGTTTCCCAAGGAGCTCACTCGTGTAAGTCATGGTGTGGGTCTGAGAACAGAGGTGAGAGTCAGTGTGAAATTAAAGAAATGTGGAGGTGTGTGGAAGACATCTGAGCTCTCACTGCAGTTCATGAACATCTATTTGGGACAGTCCATGAAGCCTGGAAAGTGATCCAGTTCTGAAGCAGACTCAGAGTGAGTGCTCAGGTGAGTGGCTCTCTGAGCATCCTGGCTGTGATGGGAGCTGGGATGCCCAGTGCCCACCTACCTGCAGGAGACTGGGTTGTAGTGTCTCCACTTGGAAGAGGTTTGCCCTTGCTGTGACACCCATGTGCCAGCTACACATGCTTGTAGCTCCCAGGAGCTGCTGCTGGAGATACAAAATTTAGCCTATCCAGGTATCTTCGAGGACAGAGTTGCAGGAAAAAGGGTGTGGGTGAAGATGGATAAGCCAGAAGTTCGCAACACCTTCAGACGTACTGGGAAGCATTTAGAACACCAGGACATGTTTGTCCGTTCACGTCTTGCTCCTGACAGTGAGGTCTTTGCCATTGTTACTAAACAGCAAACTCCATCCTGTTGCTGCCTGAGAGGCCTCAGAAGAACAAGCCGAGTTCAAATCCAAACCAAGAGACAGTTAAAGGCACTCATGGGGACCGAGACTGAAAGGGAGAGGCAGAGACTGTAAGTTGTAGAGTAAATTTGCCTTTGGGAAGTCCGTGTGTCATGAGACAGAGCAATTTGGTTACACTGAGTATTTCTAAGCTAAAGACTTCAGGGTTGTGTTTGTAACATCAGGATAGTGCACCTTTTGGCAGACAAGTCATCTTTTCTGACTTTAATAGAAATGGTGATAGAGGATTCCCTGAGCAGGCGCAGTTGTCACACAAGGTGCTTTAGTTAAGCCATGGAATGAGCTTAATGTGCTTTAATCTCCATGCAAACTCAAACCTAGTGGAACAGAGTACTGTAGAGATGATATGAACATTGGAAAACCAGGCAAACTTCAGAGAATAACCTTAAGTCCCCAACTTCTCGATTCTTTTATGATGTTTGCTGGAGACAAGGAATCATGATGACTCCTGGAGACCTCAGTCCTCTTCCAGATGCTGGCATGTAGCCAAAAAACCTCCTAAGAGCTGTGACAAGAAATGGGACGGACAAAATGCCTTGACATTCCCACTGTCATCCAGCAGTTGGTCTGGGTAGCATCTAGAGATGCTTCATTTCCCACAGCTTTGTAAGACTGAATGTAAACTCAGAGCTCTTTGAGAGGGTCCTGACAGTCCTGGTTTTGTAATTCTCAGCATGTCTTTTATGACTAGACAGTCATTCTTTTCTTTTTTCCCCCTAGAATTCCTTATTCTGGCTCCCTTTCCTCTATATGGCTCATGGAGCTCAGACCTTCTCCAGACCTGATCTCCCTGTTGTTGCTGTGATGCTGAGTGGGTCAGCAGGACAGCTTCTGGTGGACGACAGCAGGAGGCTGGCTCAGCCACATCTCTGTGTGCTTCCAAAGGTATTTCATGTGTACACACCTTCAGGCACGGATCTGTTACATATTCAAAATAAATCATCCCCCACAGCATTTTGCAATTTGATGTGGGCAGTGACATCAAACAAAACGGGTTCTATCCTTATTTCATCCCCTTTTTTTGTGAGCAAAGTCCTGTACTTCACAACAGTGAGGCAGACATCACCTGTTGGGGCAGTACATGGGCTACTCATATGCATAACTAATAGGGGTGAAGCAGGAGGTCTGGGATGATGTGCAGAAGGTGCTCTACCAATCCCAGTGCAGAGGGATGAGGTGTATCAGCCAACCTCTTGCCACAAGGGCAACACAAATGTGTGCATGTGATTGTTGGGACATTGTATTGGTGGAAGACACTTGCTGTACTTACGATATATTAAGGTAAAGGTGTTTTTTGTCCTCTCCTGTGGATCATGAATGGAAAAAGTCATGGTGGTTAGCCACATGAAGGTGGATATGTATATACAGTATTGAGCTGTGTTGGAGGATCTTTCATTCTGCATTTGAGAGAAAGGAACTAAAACCAATTCAAAATCAAAGCAAAGCACTCAAAGGAACAACATCCATCTTTCTCTAGCACTGCATGGGGTTTGAACACAGCAGGTCCAAGTGCAACAATTTTCCATCTTGAAAGAAGTCGGGTAGATTCTTCATCCTGTGATCTGAATCACAGGAATAGTTCTGGCTTTTGGGAAAAGTAGAGAGTAAGAAACCCCCACCAATATTTTTTTTCCTGTTTGCTAGAATCTTTATTTCTGGGGAAGATAGAGGTATTGATATTGAGAGACCTTCCTAAAATGCAATACCTTATTGCATAGATGTGCCTTTCTAAATAGAGGCATGGTCAGATGACATACAATGTAACACGAGAACCACTTGAAGAGTCTGAATCTGAATTTTTATCTTAATTATTTACCGGGCCTCATATCTGGTAAACAGCACTCCCCTCTGCGGTGCCTTTAGAGCCAATTTTGTAAGGATTTGTGTCTAGATGCTGGAAAGAGAAAGTGAGAGAGGCTCTAGAGGGCAGTGCAGCACCCCTGTGATTGGAGTGCCTTCAGGGTTCTTTCACAGGAATCTTACTCTGCGGGATGATTGCTTAAAATAGTTAAAAATACTACAGAATTAAGTAGAAGGTTTTTTGTTATTTCACAACAAGTTTTGATTGATGAAAATTTTTGCACCAAGAAGACTTAGCCCTCTTTTTGGAGGAGCTTTGAGCATTAAACTGGCTGTACTCATGTTGGAAAGGTCTTAATATCTTGGGAAAAAAAAAAGAAAAACCCTCACAAACTTTTAAGATATTTGTGTATCATTTAATGATACAAACAAATTCAAAATGTGCATCTAGCAGAGTCCACAAAAGAACTGCTTGTTTTCATCTTGTTTTCGCCCTTCTCCAGGACAGTCTTTTAATGTAACATATCCTCTGACTGGAGGTGCTCCTGTTTCCCTTGTAGAGGGATAAATCAATAAATCATTGTGTCAGCAGAGCATAGCTTGAAGCAAAATTTCCCAGTGCTGGAAGGTTTAGAATTCATTTTAGGTGGGAGCTCAGATGTGCCACACACACAGGTCTACCGATAATGTTCCAAGGCTGCATTCAGAATGACAGGGTGGTGATTCAGGATGTCAACCTGCTCTTCAGGATGTCAAGCCATAGCCTGGAGGCTGCTTATGCTGTCAGAAGGGGTCGGTAGCTCCTTGCTACCCACTAAACAGCTTTTGTGCAGCTGCCGGATTATCTAATGAGCATTTGGCATGGAGTTTTGCTTTATGAGAGTTCACATCTCCAATCTGTGACCTTACATGTCTCTGCAAAGGGAACCAGAGCCCAGATCTGCAGAGCCTGCTGTCCTCTGAGCACTTGCTTGCTGTGAATAAAATTGAGGAATTGCACTCAGATGCTTTCGCTCCTCTCTGGAAAGGTGCACGTGCCAGTGCATGTGTGCACACATGCACTCATCTCCAAGGGTGTTCTGAAGGGAATGTTTGGCTTGCACAACCCTCTTCCCCTGACAGATCTGAAGCAAGTAACAGGCACATAAAGTGACATCTGCTGTTTACAGCCATCATCAAGGCTTGTGGCTTTGTCTTCACTGTCCTTCCAGAGGGAGGTGCATGTATTGAGGGTGTGCACAGTCAGGAGGTTGCTCATATTATCTTCATTCACTTCACCTTCGGGGATGGGCATTGAGAAATCAGTGCTGAAACCCAACAGGGAGGTGCTTGAGCAAGGACTGTGCTATCAACATCCCTCTGTAAGTCAGGGTGGGATAGATTTCTATTAACTTTCACAGTAGTAGTAATGCTTCTTCCAAATTAAAACTGACTGCCTTTCACAGCAGGAAAGAGAAGATTATCCCAAATAGTTGCTCTGGGTACATGCAAGAATCTCTGTGTGGGCTCAGCATTTAACAACTGATACTTTTGAAATACATATTTATTTGTTTTCTAAGTAGAGTACATCTTGTTCATCCACGCAAATTAGAGATGATGATAGGAAAGGAGAGCTGTTGTCCAAGTAGACAGGACTTTACATAACTGAGGTGGGAAAATAAAATGCAACCTACTCTCATTGCCCAGTTGAAAGATGGAAAATTGCTTATACATACTTCCATGGTAATTGCTCTTTTTAAAAAACAGCATTTTTCCTCTCACTTCTATCTGCTTTCTTTATTTTCCTCAGTACTGCCTTATTAAAAAAAAAGTATTTGAGCCTATAAATGCCACACTTCTGCCGTGGCTTATTTATCCTGTTGCAGCAGTACCCCCTCACCCTCTCTTATGTTTTTGAAAGCTACTGGTGGCTTAAGGCTGGAGGCATCTTGTTGCAAAAAGGGGTTGTGACAATGAAGGGATCACAGACTATTTAAGGGGACTCTTCTGCTCCTCTGCCCACCACAGGGCCATGCAGTGTCCACAGAGTCCAGCCAGGGAACAAACCTTCGCTCCAGCCACCGTGTGACGATGTGTCTCAGGCCTTCAGATCCTGCTGTGGAGTGCAGGTGTGCAGCATCTGGATTAATTTATCCACCCCCCAGGAAGTGTGGAACATTTTTCAGAGCTGGAGGTGGTGTTTGTTTGTCCAAGTGAATTGAACAAACTGCCTGTCAGACCACTTTGATTTTCAGAAGCCAAAATATAGTCCTGTCAAGTAGGAGACCTATTGGTACCAGACTTTGTGGATCAGTTTGACTGCTGCCTGATGAATGTTGCATAGGTATGATGGTAGTGGAGATTACTGTTCATATGTGTTTGTACCAATTAATTTCCCTATGTGTTTTCTAATTAAATAAGGCATGACTGTAAAGTAGATTGACAGAATGATGCCAAATCCTTGTCTACATAGTCCGCTTCTGAATTAACCTTGTTATTTCCTATATGGTTTAGAACTGAACCATGTGTACTGCCTTACTCGATTTAGATTAAAGAGTATTAAGTCAGCTTAATTTCATACTGGCTATTACTTAAGGCTGCTTTGATTTTTGAAGAGGAGAGATAGCCAAAGGCTTAATGTCATTGAACTGATATGCTGCGAGTTCTTGTCTTCAGCATTTCTTTTTTGTGCACGCCCTACAACCCCTCTAAAATAAGGGACCTCTTTTCTGTACACATTGCTTGGTGCTCTCACACCATTCCTTTGACTGCCTGATGCTCCAGGTGTTCAGAAGTGGATGAATAATAGAGGGGAGGGGAATATTATTTCCCTAAAATTTGAGAGTCAAAATATAGTTGTCAGTTTTTAAACACAGTGGTGCTTTTTATTTCCTTTTTTCCTTTGAGTGGTTTGGCCTCCTGTTTATGGGGGTGATCTGCAGTGAACTTGGCTGAATTCTGCCTGTTTTAATAGCAAGAGATAAAAACCCCAACACCCTCTAAGGAAAAGTTCAGAATCTTAAAATAGATTTGATATAAGCAGTGCCTGGGCACACAAAAAGTTAATTGTAATACTAATGAGAGATAGTTCTGCTTCACTCAGCTGGGTCAGTTGGGAACTTGAGAATCAAACATGTTTACTCTGGGTTCTAAAAGATTACTCTTGTGCTGGTGTCACTACTTTTATAGTTCTTGCTCTTGCAACCAGCAGAGAATGATGATCATTCAGAGTTTAATGTTCTCTCTCTTTATATTCTCTTTCAAAGGTGTGTTCATGGCTTACAGGCAAGATCTGATGTAGCCATCACTGCTTCCTGACTTCACTGGAATTAGCATCCATACTGGAGGGTCTTACCAAGGTTTTAAAATGAAATGCAGTTCCCCTGAGCTAGTTGTGAAGGCTGTTCCTTACCTGCTGGGGCTACAGGCATGTGTCAGCTTCAGATAAAAACCTGGACACATGCCTGAAATGGAAAGGCAGAGTTGACAGCAGTGCTAGGGAAGGTGCAGCAGTCTCCTGTGTGGTTTTGCTCTACACACTTGTTTCTGAAATAATGCTGCCTGATTTAGTGCTGAATGAAACTCTTTTCTGTCTTATTTGTGAGAAAGCAAGCATCAAGTCATGTGTCAGCAGAGCACATCTGTGTGTCAGTCACAGTGTGGCAAGAAAGCTCCTTTTCACTGCTGATGACAGGGGGGAGGGAGAGAGAGAGAGAGAATTGATGCTGAAGATGGAAAGACTACCTCCTGGGAGGTCCTTTGGTGGTGGGTCCTCTTCCAGGGAGCACACGCTCATGGTGCTCTGCTGGGATGATGTGAATTGCTGCCACTACAAGTAGAAAGTGCAAGACAGAGACGGGGGTGGGTGTCACGAACGTATAAATCACTCCGAGACTTGACAAGCCTGTTGCAGTTTTGCCAAGATAAAAGGGCTGGTTCCTGGCTCATCCCCTGAACTTGTCTGCCAGAGCACGGGAGCCACAAGAGATGGCGGTGTAGTCTAGACAATTGCTGTAACAGGAGCTTGCAGGTACGTCAGTGTGTGCCTGCTCTGGAGTTTGATGTAGTCATCGCTAGCCTGGTGTGTGGGAGTGGGAAGAGACAGGAGGACCAGCCTGGCACACTGGCAGAAGGAGGATGTAGGACCCACCCTTGAAGCACCGGCAAAGAGAGAAAATGAAGTTTTCCAGTCTGTCCCTGGGGCTGCAGGGGGAAGCTTGACTGCTTAAAAGATCTGTCTATCCAGCATCTTGTTTCTGACAGCAGGAAGTGTCTGGTAGGAGCACAGGAGCGGGACTGACATGAGAGCTGCTTCTCCTTTCGTGATTTCTCCCAGCTTTTGCACTTCACAGTTCAGGTCCCATCCCCAGCCAAGGGATGGGTGTCTCTGCTGCCAACACCCACCTCATTGCTGCACCAGGAGGATGCAGAGGTGCAAACTTCAGGTGGGCAAGGTCATACTGCTTTCCTGTAAATGGCAGGCATGTGCAAAGTGCAATGGATAATTCCATGATGTCAACGACCAAAAGCAAATGTCTTGCAGGGTGTAATTGGTTTCTCTATAGTGTCAAGGGCTTTTATGTGTTCAGCATAAATATCTTTGCATTGATTGGAAGGAGGAGATAAAAATCGATGATTTACAGCACTGAAGTGCTTAGAACATGACATTAAAATGACTCTGGAAGACTTAGCTCATAAGGGACATAGTAAATACTGAAGAGGTACAGGAAATAAAGAGACTCTTCCCGAGTCCTGAAACTAAGCAATAAATTTAATAGAACCTGTGTTTCTTTGCCTAATGGATTTTTATACTGGCTTTCCTTTTGTAGAGTTACTCTCCTTTTTTGTTGTTTAGTTGCAATTATTTCTCACTCTTATTTGTTCAGATGTTTAGTACCTCAGGCTAAGCAGAAACATTATTGTTCTTTGATGAAACTCTCTCGTTTGAGCAAAGCGGGAACCAAATCCTATTTTGGCTGGCTTTGTACACTAAGCAGTAGGAGAGTGTCTTGACCTATGAGTGCTGAGGAGCACAGATAATCATAGAAAATAAAGCTGAACAGGGCCACAGGTCTGTTCCCTTGCCCCACATCCAGATGAACAGTATCTAACTCATCCCTGACAGGTTTTCTTGGTGCAATTTAAGTGTTATATCTAACAGATACAAAGATCAAAGATCAAATAATCCCTTGTCTATCCATGGTGATTTTTTTACTTCCCCTTTCTTCATATCTCCTTGTGTCTCATGTTTTTCACAGCCTTTCTTTTTGTTTTGTGTGTTGATTTTTTAAATTTTTTTTTTAATGGGCATTTAAATTAGTCCCTTTCTGTACTCCCAGATGCAATATGCAGCAGTACTGAGAGAAGAGGAAGAACTGTTTCTTGTGCCTCATGCAGGGATGGTCGCAGCTCCATACTGCCAAAGGTACCCAACTGTATGGGATGGCCCCATGGACAATTTCAGCTCAGTGGAAGAGCAAGAATGTGCAGCCCAGTGGTGTCAGCTGGACAAGGCACTGGTGTCCCTTGGCTGTCAGTGCACCGTAGTTGCAGGGGACTCTTTACGGATGAAAGGATGAGATCCTAGATAAGTTTACAGTGTTTTCTTTATGTTGTCCTGCAAACTAATCCTTGGCAAGAATACTTAGCTGGACATTTCTGCCAGAGTGAGATTGTCTCTATTACTTGTGCAAACTGGCTGGAAGGCAGCTGAAGTCTCTGCTGCATCATCTGACGCAGTGCCACACATGAAGCAAACAGACTGCACAGCAATCTCTTGACCCTGTCTCCCAGAGATCTTTCCACATCAGGCCAGGGGTCCCTTGTTAGAGTTCTGCTGCTGCTGAAGTCTCCTGCCTAGAAGAACTTTTGATTCCCAGTACTGCCCCAAGACTAATGTGTTCACTCTACACAAGAGTTTCCCAGTTTTTTAGCAAGCATGATCATCCTGAGGGTCCTCTGTTTTTCTGTGGTGGTCCTTTCACATTCACCTTCTTTTCATATCAGTGAGTTTGATTTCTCTAGGGCTGGAGAATAAGACACAATTGTAATGGATTTTGATGGAAGTATTATATGCTGTTTTTGCATTAATCAGGAAAATCCTAAATGCTTTTCATTGCTGTCAGCAACTTGTGTGATGAGCTATTCCCTGGAGAGGATAAATGCTCTGAGCTTCCTGAGGACTTGCAGCCCCTTGTCTGAGAATCTCACCTTGAGTCTGGGCTTTAAAGTAGAAGTAAAAAATGCCAAATTAAGGGTGAGGGATTCCAGGTTTGCCCGGTGTAGGAGACCATGTGATAAAGTGTACAAATGGATTGCTGGTCTGTTTAACTGAAAGTCAGATGTTGTGTACTTGCATTTATGCGAGGGATAGAAACCAGGATGTCCCTGAAATACTCTGCTGGCATTATGCCTCAATATTAGCAAAAAACAGCATGGAGCTTTACTCTGTTCTTGAAATATCTGTAAGTAACAAGGGCAGGAAACCACCTGATATTTTTAAGAACTTGCACTACGATTGCATGCAGCTACCTGCAGACACAAGGTAAAACATCAGCTAGATTCTAGTGTCGCTTTCTTCCTCAAACCTAAAACGATGAAGGAAAAACTGTTCGCTCAGGACTTTCTGCCTCTTCAGTGCACAGGTCTAGTTTGACTTTGGCTGCCTGCTTTAATTATTGTTCAATGAAAAAGCTGTAAAAAGCTTGTGGAACGGCCAATAAATCAGTAACATATATAGACAATTTAAAAAGCGTGTGCATCCCTAAAATGACATGAGAACAACAGGGGATGCGGTGACCTGAGATATTCTGACCTTTTTCCCCCCAAATCTCTAGAGGAGCTCCTGTTTTACCACCTGTCTGTTGTCAGAATTGATGATTTCTGTCTCACTATCTCCTCAGCCAGGGCTGCCTTTGAATCCAGTCCAGTCCAGCTCCTCAGCCAGGCAGACTGGTGTGGGTGGTGCTGACTGTACACTCTATCCAGCACTGCCAGTAAACTGCTGCCCTAGGGTGAGGCCAGGAATACTTCTATTGTTAAATTTTTAAGGAACAAGTCAAGTCTGTTGCTGAACTGGGGATAGAAATATGCTGTGAACTGAAATACTTAAGACTTTGATCACAGAAATACAGATTATGTTGTCTAAGGCTTTATAGAGAGTTCCAGGATAGAGTGAAAGGTGTTAAGGATACCTCTTCATTAACCAAATCTTTCAGATTGGCACATTAGCTCCTGGTTTCTGTCCCTGCCACCATTTCAGGTGTATGGTCTGTGTTTTATACCTTCCCAATTGTGCCTTCAAGCTCCCGTGCACTGAGGCAGAGGAAGGTGCTGTACAGGGACTCCGTGTAGCACCCTCACCCGTGATTAGCATTTTAGCCAAATTTACTTTATTGAGGTATTTGCATTTGTCACAGAACTCCTGGTAAACCAAATGAATTTGTCTGCGACAAGTCTGCCTCCTCTGTGCCCATAAGGGACCCTGGCTTTTTGGCTACCTCTTACCTGGAGTGTGGAGCTCTCGTTTCTGGATTACTCCTGCAGACAGGATGACTGGATTAGCTGTGTTGAATTGTTTATACCACCAAAACTATGAAAGATGCAAGGGCAAAAAGCAATTTTGAAGAAACCATTGATAATGCCTTTTGTTATGTGATTAAATCTATTTTTCTCCTTCCTTAGTTCTGCTTCTCTTCCTGTGCCTTTCCCACTGCTCTTCCTATCTAGTGGTTTGGCAAAGAGCGATGGAGGATCATTGGGTGGAATAAATTTGTGACAGTTTGAAGCCGTTTAAGTGGTCCGACCATGTGGTTGCCACTGATGAAGTAAAGTCGGGCATGAGTGACCTTGTGCTGGATGGACACCTGCCATGCCATAAGCTAACCCAGCTTGCTCTGTCTAGCCACTACTTGCTTTACACTTGGATTGCCAAGTGCCAGTCCAACTCCCCAGTATCTGAGTCCATGTATTATCAGGCCAAGGGATGATGGCACAGGATCAGGATCATGGAACTGATGTGTTGTAGGCGCCGTCTGAAGGCAGCCAGACCTCATGTTCTGTCTACTCCCATCCCAGTGAGTTCAGGACTGGGAAGGTGATGGCTGTGCATGCAGCTGGAAGGCCATATTGACTGTTGGGAGGAGTGCAAATGTGTGATGCTGCTGAGGGATGAGTGGGTATCTTCTGCCCTCTGTCCAGGAACAGATCCTTGGCAGCAGGAGGGGTGTGGACTGGGTTGACTTGTGTGTATTTGATTTAATGGGAAAAGAAGAAGAAATTCTTCTTTATCCTGTACTCCATTTTTATTGTTGTCTGTCTGTCATCATCTGCTGCTCACTCCTCATATCTTGCAAAGCTAGGGCAAACCACAAGCACCATAGTGCTTTCTCTTCTCCCTCTCCTGCATGCCCTTGTAAGAGCCCCAGAGAGGGAAAATCACTGTGCAAGCACACAGCACTGACTGGGAACATCTGTTCCAGCAAAAGAATAAGCAGAAGTAATAATTTTTTGCAAAGCTGCTGAGGATTTGAGACACAGGAGTGATGGATGAGGGCTTTGCCATCCATGCCCAAGTGGTGGGCTGTGTGTGGTGCTGTGCACTGGGGTGTTGCTGCCCCAGGCAGAGCAGCTCCAGCAGCAGCAGGCAGGGCAGGAAGCATTCCCCGTGGGGGCAGCTCTCCTGGCTGTCTTTGCAGACCTGGGAAAGAGGGGGAGGAAGAGAAACCAGCTCCTGTCCCAGTTGCCTGCTAGCACCTGCCAAGGGCAGAGGCAACACAGATGATGCTGGTTGAGGGCATCTGCCTTGGAAGGGCACAGAGATGCTGTGCAGGGAGTCAACATCCACTGAACCTGCCCGGAGGAAATGAGGTTAGCAGAAACAGAAGTTTCTACAGCATGCCTACCAAGTGACGGCTCAAGTTGGCCCAGGATGCTGGAAACCACTTTTTAGCCTGGGCACATCTCCATCCAATCTGTGCAGCAACCAGCCATACTAAAGAGCAGGAATGTGACTTTCCCTGGACCTGTCTTGTAGAAGATAAAGCACCGTATGGAAGCTGATGGCTCAACCTGGCTGCAAAACGTATCTAAAGAGAGAGAGGAAACACAAGGCCCACATCTTTAAAGAAGAGTGTGTGGGTGCCATTTCCTCAGCAACTGAAGCTGTTGCAGTGTCTGATCTATGTGTGGTTTCTGTCTCTCTTCAACAGCACTTCTGCTAAGGGCACAGGTGGGAAGAACTTTTGCGCTATAATAAACTTTCAAAGGAGGTCAGATATGAGATCAGAATGTGTTGTTTTCTTGTTTAGTTCTTATTTTGTCAACACATGCTGATTTTTTTGATGTTTCTGGCTTTGCCCATGAGATTTCTGCTTTGATTTGTGGCAGTGCATTCTTGATATATCCTTGACTTTTTCTATTCTTATTTTTTAAAATTTCACCACACCTCTTCTATCCTGCTTAACGTTTTATTGTAATCCCCCTTCCTATTTTGCAGTACCTGAATTTGAGGCTCTTTAGCTGTCTAATGTAGAAAATTTTCTGCAGGCAGGAATCCATGGGCATGGATCTAAGTATGGGCACTTATTTTGTTTAAATTGAGTCTCGAGGAGGACAGAAAGAAATTAAAGTGCTTTTAAATCTGGAGAACTTCTGCAAAATGTTTCTCCCCTCTTCACTT
This sequence comes from Formicarius rufipectus, assembly GCA_013399695.1. Taxonomy (NCBI): domain Eukaryota; kingdom Metazoa; phylum Chordata; class Aves; order Passeriformes; family Formicariidae; genus Formicarius; species Formicarius rufipectus. The sequence continues at coordinate 238,344 of VXAU01006020.1, forward strand.
GTCTTTCTATGACTTGCAAGATTGTGGTAATCCAGCTATGGAAGGTAACCGTGCACACAGTGAATAGGTGGTCATCACTGTTTGGACTCTTGCAATTCAGAATGACAACCCACATCATTAAAACTCAGTGCATGTGTACTTGATATTAAACAAATTGGATAGCTCTGAGATTGCTTATCTCTTCCAAGGATGAATTGAGCCAAAGCAGTTTGCAGCCCGTGCGTGCCTCAGCTCAAGGCTGCTAATGACGCATCCTAGAAACACAGAGCATCAGCAAGTCCTTTGTACTTTGCTAATATTTTTCCTGCAATAACATGAGAGCAATTGCAGCTTGGAAGGCTGGAGGAAATGAAAAAAATCAAAGGGAAAAACAGGATTTCATGAAGTGAAGGCAGGGAATGTGTGGGGGTGGGTTCAGGAGGAAGCATCTGTAAATAGCTGGCACTGGCAGCTGCTTTTGAAATATATGGGAATCTGGAAAGAGAGACGTGGAACAGCTTCAATTGTGTGTATGGTTTATGGAAAGAAGAGGGCAATGTGCAACTTGTGAGGGAAGGAGCAAAAAGAGCAGAGCTAAGCAGGAATCCATTGAAGGGGTGAGAGAAAGTGAAGCAAAACCAGAGCAAAGTTGGAGAAGAAAGAGATTAAATCAGAGATTTTCAGGAATGGATATAAACTGTAGTTCAGTTGATGTAAGATTCACAGTCTTGCCAGTGACTGCCAGGGAGAGGAAATTGCCACTACCGCCTGCCTGTCGTTCCAGCCTGTCCTCCCTCCCCCCATTTTATCTTTTGATTTATCGTAATAAGAAATTGGCCTTCCTAAGAGCAGGTCATGAGACTCAGCCAAGGGATTAAAGCCAAGTCTCTGACCTCTGAGCATATTGTAATGCTTGTGAGCCATTGACTCATCCTCTGTATTGGCAGGTTGATGGATTCCTAACTAGGTTGTTAGTGGCATCTCAGTGTTGCTGCCTGAGATGTGCCTTTTGTGTTTAAACTCTGACTTAGAGAAACAAGTTCATTTCAGGCTCTTTGTGTTTCTTTCTTCCTCCTTTTCACAGCTTTTGCTTCTTTAAATGTAGACTTCTTTTGACAGATCATCTCCATGGTAACTAACAGGACCGGGCTGCCTACAGAAATTGTAGTAATAAAGTGGTTGGTTTTTACACATGATGAAAAGATGATGAAGCACAATGATAGGTGATAAAGACACAGGTAATTGCTCTAGAATAATATTGCTGCCAAGAAGATGACTGAACTCCCACATAGAAGATGAACAGATGGTGTATTTATTGAAATTCATAGGCTGAGAGAAGAAAAATGTAATTGATGGCTATGTAGGTTTTGTTTCAGTTTACTATGTGCTGAGCGGAGCCAGGAGAGCCGCGTGCCGGCAGATGGAGCCCGCATGCAGAGCCACCGTGTTTTCCCACTGGAGAGCAGAATTCCAATCAGAGCCATAAAAGCAGCAGAACTGCTAATTGCTCTGATCCACTTTGCTGTTTTAGATCTGTCACATAGCCCTCGTTCATTTTAGAAGGGGTGTAACGCTTCTGTAAGAGCAAGGGCAGTGGTGGTAAATCACATCAGCGTACCAGGAACGTCGAAGTAGAATGTGGAAAAGTGAACACTTGCAAAACTTGTGCTCAGGACAAGTTTTCCAAGCCCAGGTGTGCACCTGTGTTAGTAAATGGCATCTGTAGTTTGTCTGCTGACCTGGTTGCTGGTCTTCTGGTATGGGAGCTCTGTTGTGCAGAATCCATGGGAAGGCAAGGGCAGGGTGTTTTCTTCAGTTACTCTCTCTGAGTTTTCAAGATAAAATTGCTGGATATGATGTTGAGGCTTTAGCGAAAACATTGTTTGTATGCATGGCAGTGCTATGGATCTAGTTTGAAAGATCCCCAACACAAGAAAGATGTTGACCTGCTGGAAGAAGTCCAGAGGAGGCCACAAAGTTGATTACAAAGTTAGAACACTTCTCCTATGAAGACAGGTTGATGGGGTTGGGGCTGTTCCACCTGGAGGAGAGAAGGCTCCAGGGAGACTTTAGGAGCATGTTCAAGTAGGACTTGAAAGTAGCCTGGAAAGGGACTTTTCACAAGGGCATGGAGTGATAGGACAAAGGGGAATGGATTTTAACAGAAGAAGAATTGGTTTAGGTTAGATATTAGGAAGAAACTCTTTACTGTATGGATAGTGAGGCACTGGCACAGGTGGATTTCCAGAGATGTTGTGGACTCCACATCCCTGGAAGTGTTCAAGACCAAGCTGGCTGGGGCTGTGAGCAACCTGATCTAATAGAAGGTTCCCTATCCATGGCAGGGTTGGAACTGGGTGAACCTTAAGTTGCCTTCCAACCCAACCCATTCTGTGATTCTATGACCACAGTGCTGCTTTGTGTCCTGAGTGTGGAGTGCTGTGGTATCCCTACCACAGGGCTTGGTGTCTCCAGGTTCCCAAAAAGATCACTTCAGTGCTGTCAGGAAAATATAAATGTCCATGGGAATCAGTCTCTGAAAGGTCTTTCTCCGAGAAGTACAAATAACCCTATTTAAAACAAGGAGTGACAGCTCTGGAGCATAAATATTTTTCTGTATGCATAACAAATGCTAACTGTTGGGAGAAACTGGTTGAGCTGAGGTGCTAGTGGCAGGTTGCTGCCTTTCCTAAGACTCTTCTGTGTTCAGCAGCTTTAGGATCCCTATTGTGCCCCTGCTAACTCCCATAGTACTGTGATTTATTGGTGATAATGTCTGGGTGCTGCTTAGTACACCATATGATTCTCTCTTTCCCTGCAGCCTGGTGCTACTTTATTGATTGTATAACTCATTTTCTCATCAAGTTGTGTAAGGAAACCACTTCCCACTTGGGTTTACATCCAGCTGCACCTACTCACATGTTGACTACATTTGTAGATCTTGCACCCAAGGAGCTTTGAGAAGGCGTATAAATAAAAGAAGAAATAGGTTCTTTGTCTTATAATAATAGTGTCAATGAGAATGAAAATAAATATGTAGGTACTAGAGAAGAGACTTTCTCTCCAGCATACTTTGCCCTAGTGAGGAAACTAGAAGTTGAGAGTTCGTCATTTGATAGTGTTTGTGTCAAATTCACCCTTCTTTTTATGTCCTCCCTCCAGATTGGCAGAGCCCCCACAGCTTTTGTGGCACCTGAAAAGTCTGATTTGCATGCAAATTGCTCCCGTTTAGGTTGAAACATTTCTGACATTCTTCTTTCAAACTTCTTTTTCCTGCAGAAAATGAGAGGTAGAGAAAGTTACTTAAGTGATACACCTTCATACAAGATTAAACAGAATTGCACTGGAAGTGGAAAAATGTGCTTTTTAAAGACCTGTCAGCCAGCCAACACACAGAGCATTAAGACAGATGCCAGAGGGATGTACTATATAATAAAAAAAAAGAATAGAAAGGAAGAGTGTGAACTGAGGACTGAAAGGAAACTGACCTACCAGGTATATCTGAGCAGTTACTCAAGTGGATGAAGCCTGGTAGGGCATCATATTAAACCAGCCTAGTGACTGTCACTGTGGTTCCTGAGGAGCCTCCTGATTTATTTTCAGCCTTGGTAATCCTTGTTCATAGATCCAGGCGCCTGAGAGGCCCTGCAGACCTTGCTGGGGTACCTGGCAGGGTTCAAGGGATCTAGGCAGCCTGGCGGAGCTCTCTGGAGAAGGTGGTGGAGAACATCCTTTGAAGGATAAGCACTGGATTTGTTAGCTTGAGCACTGTTTGTCAGGTACTTGGTGGACTGGGTGCTGCCAGCTTCTCTGTCAGCTGGCTTTGTTTGTTGCCCAGCCACTGGCCTCTTTTCTTTCCCCTCCCATTACTGCTCTGCCCTTCATCACTAATTGAGTGTTTCAGAAAAAGCTGGTCAAAACATTTTTATTCAAAACTTATTTTGCTGGCAGCCGAGCTTGGCAGCATCAAAGAAAAAGATAAATATAAGAATACTGTCATTTTTCTGGGAGAAATTCTCATTTTAAAGTTGGAAACTCAACTGTTGTCACCCAGTTGAGGGGGAACATATTGCCAATTGCTTTTTCCTTTTCTAGTTTACCTTCTCTCCCTTTTTACTTCCATCTTCATTCCCTATCCCCATCTCTTTTTTACCTACTTGGCTGTGTAAAAACTGCCAGAAAAGTCAAGAGAATCTAGGATGATGTGAAAACTTTCTCTCCAATTTGAATGTTTTTAATTCAAAAAGTAATCAAATGTTTTTCAATCTCCTTTTGTCCCAAAAGTAATGGTTATTCCTGGGATAATTGCTGCCTCAGATAGAATCATAGAATATCATGAGCTGGAAGAGACCCACAAGGATCATTGGAGATGGATTAAGGCTTCTCTGGTTTCTTTGCCCATCAGGCAAAGTAAGAGCCAGTAGAGCAGAGATGGGTTGGTGCTCTGGTTTCCAGACCCCTTCTGCATGCAGCAGAATCCATCCATGAAACAATCTGTGTCTGGTGAGTATTCCACTGCTAGCATGCACAGACTGAAGGCTAAAATAAGGATGTTGTTTTGACATTGCTGTGACTACCTGGCCAAGAGAACTACCACTTTTAAGTGTTTATCCTTCTAGTAGAGGAGATTCCAAGCTGGAGAAGAGGATTCTGGTATCCTGGTAAATGGAAACATAGAATGAGCAAAGTTGGAAGGGACCACGGTGGTCATCTGCTCAAGCAGGGTTGTCCCAGACCATGTGGCACAAGATTGTGTCCAGGTGGTTCTGGAATATCTCCAGTGAGGGAGACTCCACCACCACCCTGGACAATCTGTTTCAGTGCATAGTCAGTGCACAGTAAACAAGTTCTTCCTCATATTCAGGTAGAAGTTCCTGTGCATCAGCTTCTGCCTGTTGCCTCTTGTCCTATTGCTCAGCATCACCAAGAGGAGCCTGGATCCATCCTTTCAACAGCCACCCTAAAGACATTTGTATGCATTGATGAGGTCTCCTACCAGTCGTATCTTCTCAAAATTGAACAGGCCCAACTCTCTCAGCCTTTCTTCATAAGAGAGATGCTCCAATCCCTTTAATCATCTTCATAGCACACCACTAGACCTGCTCCAGGAACTCCATGTCTCTCATGCTGAGGAGCCCAGAGCTGGACTCTGCCCTCCTGGTAAAGAATTCATTACCAGAGTGGTCACCTTTTCCTGTCCTGCTTGGCATAAGTTAAGAGCACTTCAGTAAAACAAACATGAATAAAGACAATGCTCCAAATTAACTCCTCACTCTGGTTTGGGGGTGAGCTGGGATTGTGCAGCAGCCACAGTTCTGTACAACTGAGTTGTACCAGGACTGGTATTGACTGGTGTGTACATAGCACAGCAGTTGGACTGGCGTGGTGTGCTGTTAGTTGCTGGGTGATTAGCTGTGGGAATTCACTTTCAGATACCATTCCTGCTGGCACTGCTGCCCCTGAGCCTAAAGCAAATGATCAGAAAGGTTTATTTGACATGTAAAATTCCTGCAGCAGGTTATTTGTTTGATTTACTGAGCGAAAGCCGCAAACCAAGCAGCTATTTTTCATACTTTGTTAACAGCTTGCAATCTTACGGGTCCAGACTATTTTTAAATTTAAAAATAATTTCAAAAGATACACAAAAAAAGCAATATGCTGTGCAGTGCCAGAAGAGTGGTTGTGCTGTGTCAAAGCAAAGGTCCCTGATGTTGGCTGGTAGCAAGTACCTGGGGAGGATATTTTAGAACAGAGTTTGGGTATGTGTTCCCAGTTTCTGACCATCAGCAGTTTGGAGACTTTCTAACCCAGAGGTTATGTTTAATAGCCTGTGATGAACCCATACTCCATTTATGTTTGGTTTTTGAAATACGTATGCTTCCAGGCACTGAAACATCCTGCAGCAGTGAGTTCCATAGTCCTGTGTTGCATGAAACAGTTTTTGTGCACTGTGATTTGTACCTGATACCTGCTCATTTTGTTGCATGCCCTCTAGTTGTTTCCTAGAAAGGTGTAATTACAATTCATTCCTTATTTGCCAGCTGCATTCCCCTTACTGTTTTATTACCCCTCCATCCCTGCCCCGATCCCATAATTGCCTTTTTGTCTATCTGACAAAATTAAGTTTTTGCCTTGAGTAGAGGCTCTTGCAGACCCCTCATTATCCAAGCTGCCTGTCTCAGGGTGGAGCTATTAAAATCATTTAAGATTTTAGTAGTGAAGAAAGAGGGTGCAGTATGGATCTGCAAAGGCAATACTGTTTTTGTGGTCTTGTTCAGTAGTTTTCACAATATTCCTTTATTTACCTTGTTCCTGAACACTGAGCTATTTTCAAAGAACTGTTTGGACAGGCACTGAGATCCCTCTTCTGTGTGAAAATAGTCCTGAATTACATCCTGCAACTTCTCTGCAGGTAGTACTGGGACAAAATTTGGTTTTCCTGCTCTGGAGTTATCATCATGAGTGTTCCTTGTACACCTTCATCATCAATGACCCCACCAGCTCTCCGGAAGGAGTCCTGCTTTTGCAACACTTAAAAAGGAGTTGTAATTAAATTTTTATGCCATTAGGAACTTGCTTGCCACAGTTGTTTTTTGGTGTGCCCTCCTATGATTCTGCGCTGAACTTGCCAGAAGCTCATGATCGGTTTTTCTTTTCCTCCTCTGAAGATGATATTCACATTCTGAAGGATGTTCTTTTATTCACTTTTTGACTTTACTGCCAGTAATTGCCTTAATCTGTTGTTCAACCCCAAAACAACCATTTGATTTTTTGGATCCTTTCAAAGTATTTTGAATTAATAGTATCCTGTTGCTTTCCTAGAGTACCTGTACATGGTATCCTGAAAGTATTCCTGCCGTTCCAGCTATTTCTTTGTACTGCTCCACTGATTCTTACATAGTTTCTCTTTTTCAAATCCAAGACTATTGCTTAGATTTCTGTGGGATTTTTTTTTTCTTCTGTAGGGTGTTGGAGAATAGCTGTTCTTGTGTGTTTCTGGGAATGAGCTGCTTTTCTATTACAGATTTTTAACCTTTATTTATAATGTCTAAAAATACAGTGTTTTCAGCACTCTGTCAAGATAGCTTCCCAGTCTGTGTGGTGTAACTGTAGTTTCAAATCATTCCTCTTTTCTGTCTGCATACCCAGTCTCCTGTAACCCTGTGGACAGTGTCACAATCTGCTAGTTTTTAAACTGATCTTAATCTGTGGGGTTTTTTAAACATGTTGCACCATTTTCCCCCTGGCTTTGCTTGCTCTGATGTTCACCTGCTTCTCATATTCTGGGGGTTACAGCTTCCCACCGGGTCTTGTCTTCCACTGAGCCTTATTTTGCTGTGCTCCCCTTGTGTGAGTCCCTCTTATCCCACAGCAACACGAGTCTTGCCCGTTCCGAGGGGGGACTGTGGTGGATATGGGCAGCCATGTAGGGGTTGGACAAGGGTGGAATGGCTTCAGACTGGAAGGAGGTTGGTTTAGATTAGACTTTAAGATGAAATTATTGACTGTGAAGGTGGTGAGGCCCTGGCACAGGTTGGCCAGAGAAGCTCTGGTAGTCCCATCTCTGGAATTGTTCAAGGCCTCTGGGTCTCTGAGCAACCTTGGTCTAGTGAAAGGTGTCCCTGCCCAGCACTGGGGGATTGGAAGAAGATGAGCTTTAGGGTCCCTTCCAAACCAAACCATTCCATGATTCTGTGATCCACATGACAGCTGTGGATACAGAAAAGGCTGCCTGTGGGAGAGGGGTCCTTGCAGAGAATAAAAGCTGCTGGCACGTTCTCATCTTGTGCTGAAACTTTTCCTGAAGGTTTTGATTTACATCTCTGATCTCCAGCAGACCTTCACCTAATTGAGTAGATTGACCCTGGCTCTTATATAGCAGGCAATTAATCAAAGACTGACTAATCAGCTCTCTCAGTGGCTGGCACCTTGCAGAAAGACTGGGAATCACTTACATGCTACCTCTGCAAACCAGTTTTATGCTCTGAGATTTATAACCAGTCAATTCTACTGAACTCTGTGGACTTACTGTAAACTTTAGTTATTACAAGCTCTGAAACACAGCCAAAGTTGCTTTACTAAGTTTTTAAATGCCCACTAAAGGTAGCTATGTTCTGTAGATGCTTTAACTACACTGAGTAGTTTGACCATAGTATTAAAATTTAGCTGAAATATGTCATCTCTCTCTGGATTTAAATGCCTTGAAAACAGGTTGGCTAAGTAATAGAGTCTAAACCTTTTTTTAGGGTTCGAAAGTATTTTTTTCCAAAGCTTTTAGTCTTAATCTAGATAACTTCTGAAGTTGTTGTTTGATGCTATTGAAATGTATTGCATTTACTAAGCTGCAATAATCATTCAGTGATGTTAACTGCCATCTATTAGGAGCTTTAAACCGAAGATGTACTGTGACATAAGACAGAATTAAAGCAGAATAAATGTCTACAGACACTTGCTCTTCCCACATAGCCAAACTCATTTAAGTTGGTGCAGGCGGTGCTGAGGTGGAAGCAGGGATGTAGTTGGAGGCTGTGGCACTGTCCCCAGGGCATCCTGCCTCTGCTGACATCCTCATCAAGTATGACTTGAGGGATGATTTTTTTTTCTATTTTAATTTTTCCCCAGACAGGCCTACTTGTGAGCTCCTGGGTGGTCCTCTGAGCCCCGTTCTGACTTCATTTTTCTGCAGGAAGGGGGTAAGCAAACTGTACTTTGCTTGATTTGTTGATGTTGAGTTCTGCTATGATGCTCCAGAAAATCACATCTGTTCCCTTTCTCGTAACAAATGTTCAAATCCATGATTTACTAGTGTTAATGCACTTAATTAAATAAACTAAGTTGCTGTGGGCAATCATGTAGGCTGCCTCTTAATGTATCCCAACTTGCTTTTGGTTCTCACAACTCTGAGCCCTGGAGATACTTTGCTGACTTTTTCCATTGCTTCCCACAGATGACTGACATGTGAAGCACAGACACACTCCCCTCTGCTGTGTTGTTTATGGTCCTCGGTGCCTGTAATGTTGAAGTTGCCTGCTTTGCTTGGTTTTCTCTTACTGGCTTTTTGTCCTTTTTGTCACTGCTGTGACTTAAAGCATGTTGTTAACACTGAAAGCACAATCTTCTTTTGCCCTCAAGTCTAACCCTGAGCTGAACTACCCTTGCAACTGAATCTTACTTCTACATTTTTCTGCATTGTTAGTCTTATGGCTATTTTTCCACTCTTTTATTTTCTTTTTAAACCTGTTAGGTAACTATTGCATTCCAGTGGAGTTGCACCTACTCTGGAACAACAGTGGATCTATTTAAAGTGAAGATTTGTTGCATGTTCCCCAATGCATTTGAGTGTCTGGTCAGAGTTCCTGAATGTTTTGGAGGACAATTCTTTTCGATATTCATTGTTAAAGTGTTCACTTCCTCCCTCTTCCTGTCGTGTTTCAGAACAGAGCTGGAGCTGGGCTGGGTTGGCAGCACAGCCCTGGTATCCTCCTTCCCCCTGTGCTCCAGGCAGATCCCTGCCTGTCATTCTGTGTGCTGAGCATGGACAGATGACAGTACTTGTGCCGTGTCAAGCACTGTGAAGGTTTTGTGATAACATTCCTGGTGTTTTGGGCTCCTTACTGGCTGCCTGCTCGTGCATCTCCAAATGGTTTTACTGTGTATCATGAGCAGCTGGTCCTTTTCCTTCAGTCTGATACTGCTGCTTATCAGTGTCACTGGGATTAGACTGTAGTGTTTGTACATGACAAGTGTTTTAATTAGCTAAAGTCACTCTGAAGGCATTTTCCTCTTATTTGGCAGTGTTCTCAATCAGTGCACGTGTTGCTGTTTGCTGGTTCTTTTTTTTTTCTTTTCTTCCTGAAGTATCATATACTGTCTCCCTCATCTCTGTCAAAATAGCTGTTAGGGTGAGTATATCCCTTTCTATCTCTCATATCACTTTCCATGGTGAAGTGTTTGCTTTTGCCTGTGTTCCAGGTCTGTCTCATCTGTCCAGCTACATAGCCCATGTGCTGACTTGATATTTGTGTTTTGGTTCCCTACCTGGACAGATCCTGTGACTCTGCTTGCATTTTTGGAAATTTAGATCTCCTCTTGTCCATACTTTTGCTTTCAAGCTGGACTTGTGTAACCCACAAATACTCTATTTAATTTGATGTTTCCAAAGTAGTTTTTGGACTCACTTGCAAGGTGAACAATGCTGAACATTTGTTTCTTGATTTCTGACCAAAATTTGCCATTTTTTTTCTGGGGATTTCCAGCTTCTCTTGTTCTCATCTGTAATCATAATATTCTGGTTGCATTTCTGGTAGTAATCTCTTTAAATGCTAGAATTTTTTAAATAAATATATTAAAAAAATCACCCAGCTTTAGTTAGAAAGACAAAATCCTTGCCACTGATTTTCAAGTATCTAAGTAGACTTAAACTACCCTTCTGTACATAGACTTTTTCTTTGGATATCCACCCCATAAGGAGTCTGGGTTGGCCTGTCTACTTGCTTTGTTTTTAGAGGTTGATTTACCTGCTGGCTTGTAATTGCCAAGCATCCCACTAAATTGAGTGCTGCTCCAGCCTTTCCTTCTTCCCATCATCACTGTCCCAGCGGAACAAATGTAGGTTGCACCAGAGACCCTGAGTTTCCCCTGAAACTTCTGCAAGTTCCTGTGAACTGCACTGCTCAGATCCACTTCAGATGCCATTAAATGAGTGGGAAACTCTTTGACTGGAATAAGTGAGCCCCAGGGCTCAAGCTTGGGCTGAAAGTCAGAATTGGATCTGAAAACCCGTCTGTGAAGTGCGCAGAAACACGAGACTGTAGTGAGCCTGGCCATCAAGCAGCACATACTGGAATAGCCACAGGGAAAATGGTTTGATCAAATTACTGCTTACTTAATAATCTACAGACACAACCTCTCTCTTTGCATGCTTCAGCAAACCAGGTCAGATTTCTCTACTACAGGCTGTGGGCACTCAGATTTTATTGGTATTTTGGACTATAGGCTAAGCCTACCTTTTTGTTTGTGGCTAATGGCTCACAGTCTCATTTCAGTTAGTTTTCAAGCGTGGTTTCAGGTAAACAAGGCATTTAGTCTGTGCTGCCTCATAGAAATTTTTGTGAGGAAATGCTGTGGAGTGCAGGCACGTGTTTAATTGAAACACTGTTTCTGCTAAGACAGTTTCCTCCTCAGGAGTTCGAGACCTTGTCATCTCTACCTGTCAGGAAACAGCAGGTGAACATGACTTAGGCAAAAATGTGTTGTGTAAATATTTCTGACTTCAGGCTTATCTGGCACAGGCACATTCCTTCCAGTGTAGCCTGCTGCTGTACTCTGTTAGCCCAGAGGAGCGGAGTACTGGGAGACACTGGGTGAGGTCAGCAAGACATGCCAAAGATGTTTCACTCATAGATTCATATCTTGGTAAGACTGCCCTGAAGTCCATTCATAAGCTTTTCCAGTTTTGGCTCTATTGACTCTCTTGTGCACAATTTGCTCTTTTGACTTGTATTTCTTTTGAATACTGCTTGGGGTAGAGGAAGAAGAATAATTTGACTTTAAGCCCAAGAAGTGGGAGATATATTTGTTTTGGCAAGCCTAGAGAGTGTTGAGAAAGGTTTAGTGTACCGAATGAAGTGAAAGCGTGAGCTATTGCTGCTTGTATTGTGCAGTTTTATTGCTATCCTGCCTTCCCTGCTCTTTAATGGCTTTGTTCATCCGAGTTTACCTCCAGCAAATGCTGGGTGCAGTGATAATTGTTTCCTAAAGAACTGCAGTGAGAGGGGTGTGTGCTAAATACTGGTGGGGTGTCATGGCAGATATCCCACGGCTGCTGCCCCACGAGGGAATGAAATCAGCCACAGCAGTGTAAAACCTCTTTTTCTTGGCACAACTGGGTCATGCCAGTGTTGATGTCCCATCCCGGCCGATGGCACTCACATTACCAGGGTCCCTGTCTGTCCTTTGGTCTCCAGTAAGGCATGAGGGGACACAAGGGTGAGTGAGGGGCTGTGAGGCCAGCAGGGATAGCTGGTGGTGGCAGAACTGGGACTCTCTGGAGTCCTGGAGTATCCCCTGGCTCCCTCCTGCTCCCAGGATTTATGTCTGTCCCTTTCCCTCACCACTTGATAGCAGGATTTGTGATTCACATCAGAGCAGAGTCAGTCTGGACAACTCTCATCTTGGTTCAGCTCAGCGTGGTGAGCCATTGCCTGCGGAGGAAAACTTGTGGCATGTGAAGACAGTGGGGACTTTGTGTGGCTTTAAGTAAAAAAAAATAAATTCAGATCAGTGAAGAAGCTTAGCTGAAAGACCCTCTCCCCCTGTCTCTGAGAGATGGCAGCCTGGTGCACCTTAAAAGTGAAGAACTAGAAATCAGTTTATGAAGGGTTCTCTCAGAGGCGCTTCGTGGCAAAGGGCTGCTGGTGGAGTTTTGAAGAACAGTGTGGTCTGCCAGGCACCACTTTGGCAGCAGATGACTGAAAGGGATCTGGCTGCTTGGCCAGGCTGGAAGCAGGTCCCGTTGCTGGGGGAACAGCCATGCTGTGGCTCCCAGGTGAAAGGATGTTTGATCTTTAAAATAACAGTGCAACAGTTTATGTGAAATACATTGTCTGGGTTTTAAAAATACCAGCTTGACATTTAGGGGGACATAAAGGGAATATATCTACAGTTGAGCTGGTGGTTGACAAATAATAATAAAAACTGACTACATCTGAAAGTCTATTTGCATTTCTGCCAAATGTGCTCCAGCTCTTTTAGCACAACAGTTCTGGAAGAAACAACCAGAAAAAGGGCAATGTTGAGTTGACAAGGATGAGAGTTTATTATCTTAACATTATTGTGCTATTATTTGTGGATTACCTTTTTCCCATTGCAGCCAGAAATGATGGATTCAAGAGTACAGAGTAAGAATTGAATGTGGCAGATGAAGGAAAGCAGATGAGTGCACAGGAGTCAGAGTGAATGACTTGTATGGTCTCCCATTCTCCTCCATAAATATGACAGTCCTGATGAATTCTTAAGAAATTTGAATTAACATGGATAAATATCATATTTCCACAGAAATATGTTAGAGGATACAGTGAAAGTTGCCAAAGGAAGAGTTCAAAAGTAAGGGAATACCAAAACAATCATTGGAAGAAGTGTGGAGTAAGCAACTGCTCTGGTGCAAGAGTAATGCAGTGGTTTGAAGTAGGATGGTTTTCCTGGGCAAACTGTATTGAACTAAGACCTTATTTTCTCTTTGGCAGCTCGTTTCACAGCCTCCCTTTTGGAGCTGCTATTTTGGACATTCATTTTCAATCATGCAACACTGGAACTAAGTGTATGTACAGGGAATGGTGCAGCCACAGACCTGTGTGCCCAACTGTCCTGGCATCTCATCTCTGCAAATCTTCAAGGGATTTGGTGCTCCCTTCTAAATTAGCAGGGAAATTTCCCACTACCTTAGCAGATGAGGTGAGTCTCCTGGGCGATGGATGGATGGATGGAGGTTGCTCAATCAATTGGCTTCAGTGGCTGGTCTGACATAACCAGACTCTGTTTCCCTTGTTGCTCTGCTGTGCTCTTGCATATTTTTAGCACAGTTCCACAGCCGCCGCCTCCTGCTCTGGGACCTCGTCAGCACGATCGCTCAGCCGTGCCTGATGTTGGCATCACGGAGACAGGGGAGAGGCTGTGAGTCTGGAAAGAGCCCTGCTGGAAAGCACGTGTGTCCCCAGCAGTGGCTTTTCACCAGGGCTCTGCCCATCCTGCACCTTTTGCCTGCAGCCATCACACAGCCCAGGGAAGCAGACACCCTCTCCACTTGCCCAGTCCATGGGGATTCTGCTGTGGCACAACTCATGTAAGTGAAGGAGCTTGGTGTCTGCTCAAAAAGGACTGTTTCCCCCCCTCCTTCCCACCTTGAGCTCTTTCTAAGTTGCTTTTATTTTGAAGATGCCAGTCTGGACTACTCTTCAGGGATCTGCCAGGCAGCAGCTTTTATAAACAAGATCTCAGAACACCATTTTTGGAGGGGGGTGGGGGGAAGGGTTGCATTAGGAACACCTGCAGAAAATTGCCTCAGGGAGCAGTTTACCTTGGAGAGGCAAGACACTGCTGAGAGCAGATTAGAGCCAGCTTACAAGTTGCTTCAGGCTATGGGGCCAGGAGCCCTTTTGGTTGTGAGCAGACAGGTCTGTGCATTCCCTTCCTTTCCCCCATTTTCCACCCATCTTCTCCATACTCTCTCATGTTTTGAGTATTGTGAGTTGCTGGGTTCAGATATGTGAATTTTATTCTACAGCCTTTCCATGTTGTTTTTGAGAAGCATCAGGTATTCTAGAAGCTGGAAACAGTTTTTCACACTAATTAATAAGTTGTTTGGAGAAGCTTCATTTTCACTGCAGAGAGACCTTTTGTAGGCAGAGATAGTGGGGATGGGTTTGCCCTGAATGCTGGGGAAAAATAGTCCTCCTTCTCCTGGGATTCAAAATTGCACCCAAAATGCACATTCAAAGCAGCCATCCACCTGTGTGGATGGTGAAAAGAGCAGGTGATCTCAGAGATCAGTAGTCCTGGGATGTAATGACTGACTGAGGCACTGCAAGTGCAAGGGGCGGGGTGCTTCTTGGGGAAGAAACACTTTGTTTTAGACTGAATGCCTTGCTTTACTGTTTGACTGCAAATCTGTGTGAACCTGATGGGAAAAAAAGTCACTTAAAATTTCCTGATAAATGAATGGCAAATTTTTTTTCAGGCAAGATAATTGTTTGAATGAAGACCTAGCACTCATGAGGTAAGAGCAGAAGAAAAGCTACAAGTGAGGCAGTAGTTTTTCAATAAACACCCTTGGAAGTGGCATAGGCAGCTTAATCTTGGTAACCTGACTAGCATTCCTTTGGTGGCTGTCACATGTTTACTAAGCAGCAGGGTTCCTTCTTCCTTGGGATGTTAAATCAACAAGAACATGCAGAGAAAAGGGCAAGAGCACCAGCACCACTCCTATTTTTTCAAACTCAGGACCGTGCTTCTCTTCAGCATCGCCCAGCTTCTGTGAACAACACAGAGTTTGAGGATTTAGCAACCTGTTCCAGGAAGAAAGCTTAGAAATGTGTTATTTGTGAGAAAAAAATGTTCTTGGGAAATTTCATTGCTGGTTTGACTCGTTTTGCTGCTTTATGTAGGTGTGAGTAGGTAAGTTCATGTTTGGAATACTTTGGGGCTATTTCTTGGTGAGAAGATAGCTTTCCTGGTTTGTTACTTTGATGGCAATTACTGTTTGAAAAGCCAATCCTGTACAACCCTCATTTGTTACTCGGATTTGCATGCTGCTTTGCTTTTCTTGAAGTACAAAGGTCTTGGAAATTGGGAGGAATGAAAAAGGAGTTATTGTTTTCTTCTCTTTTCTGCTTTTACATTGTTCTGTTTCCTGCTATCATTTCAGTTTTCATTGTAGAGCGTATACACACACATATATATATATATATAACATATATATAAGACCATAATTCTAGATCCATAATGAACAACAAAAGTGAAAAGTATTTGCATTCCTGTTAAGCAGAGGGCACATCGGATCACTGTGCAAGGGAAGCCATGGATGCTTGTTGGTGTTTGTGACTGGGGTAGATTTAAAGAAAAAAAAAGGAACTCAGTGTAGTGTGATGGCTGTGGGAGAAAACAGCTGAAAGGGTTATAATACCAAATAAAGTAGTAAATAGACTCCACAGCTTGACTTCAATGTGTCTGAAAACATCTCAGGAACATGCTGCACTTTATTCTGGTGGTCCTATATGTCAAGTGTTTTGCAGAATGTGTGTGTGGATGTTTGTTCATGTGGGCTGGACTGGAGCATCAGCACTGCAGAAGCCCTTGAAGGTACATGGAATCTATTTTAGTCTGTCTCCACTGCATCTGTTTTGGCTAACACTCGCCTCTATCTGCCATCCCCCTTCTCTCCTTCTGGCTGTGAAGTGGCACGGCTCTCCATTTATCCCTGGGAACAGTCAGACATCACAGCTTTTGCTTGAATGAAACTCTTGGTAGATGTTTTGAAACTTCTTAGTACAGATGAATCCTCTGAGACAGCATTGTGGTCGCTTTCATCTGGAAAAGGTCCTTCTTCTTGCAGGTTTAGTAGTGCTGGGATCCTGCCCTGCATGTTGCTTTTACAAAGGAATTATTGAGGGTGAATTATATCATCAAAATTTGTTTCCTCTGAGATAATTCCTGGCCCACATTAGATCAGTGACCACTGTGCTTTTGACTTACCATGGCCTGTAGAGACAGATATTTTGGGCATAAGTAGCAGGGTTCATCTTTGATTCAGTTCAGCTGAACTTTTCAGTTTTTGGTCAAAATGAGATTAAGCAAGACTGAGGAGTGCCTAGAATAGAAAATGGCATGATACAGGAAAGAATAAACTGGGAAAACATACATATGGAATCAGCTGGTCTCCTGGCCATTTAAAACCAGCTCTGGTTCCCTCTTCCTTATTCCTGTAGGACTTCAGTGCCTTTCCCTTGTCACAGAGCTCTGGGTTAGCTGAGCGCTGACTTCAGTTCATGCTGTTCTCTCTGCAGCCCTACTAACTGGTTTGTTATACTACTGTGGGTAGAGAAATGTTCACATTATCATTGTAGGAAGTGGCAGTACTTGCTAAGCTCTTCACTCCATTAAATACACGGCTCTAGAAACCGCTGACATTTTTCCCCCCAAGCATTTGTTTTAATGGCTTTAGTTATTGTTAGAACATATTTTCCCAGGGCGTAGGTCACTTGGTCGATACCAGAGGCCTAGAAATCTTCCACAATGTGCTTGCTCTTTGAAACCACACCCTGCTTTGTGAGCAGCAGCCTTCCTCTTCAGGGCTCCCTGTTAAATACCAACAATTCCTTCATCCTGTTCCTCAAGAGCTGGAGCCTGAGGCTGGTAGCTAGTCCAGGTCCCAGGAAGCTGTGTGGTGAGGCATCTCCTGTGCAGATGTCCTCTGTACCAGGATGAAAAATATGTAAGGGTCCCTCTTATCAATTACAGGAATGCCAGGAGTCAATCTGGTGGCAAACAACCCCCATGGAAAGGAACTCATTGTACGATTTGTGGCTCCCAGGTTTGGAGAGTGGTGGATTAGTAAAGGATGATCCAGGAGAGGAAGGAGAGCCTGATTGCCAAAGCTGAGTCTGTTGCTCCAACATCCTGATTTCCTCTGGTGATTGCCTGGAAAGGTCATAGTCAGGGCCATCTTAGGTGATGTAGCTCTGACACGTGTTAGATGGTAACTGGTGGCTTTTCATGGGTGTGAATCTCTTCACCACCACACAGAATTTCTTGTCTCGGTAGCAGTGAGACTGTAGAATGCTCCTTTCTCACCCCTGACATTCATGTATCTTTTTGCGGCCCCTTGGTTTGCTAAATGCCAGACTGAATGTCTGCATTTGTGGCTGGGCTTAAATGCAGGGGCCGGAAAACTTCAGTGATACTGTATAAAGGTTGGTCTGGCTTCTACCTAAAAAAATTAAAATAAGATAAAGAAAGAAAATCAATTACTGGTTGTGCTTTCAAGGCAAAATTAGCCACCAAAGCTGCCCTTTTAGCTTTGCCGGTTAGAAGCTTTAGAATAAAACAGGTGTTCCATGTTGCTGTCTGACAGCAGTCCCCAGTCTAGGGGGGTCGAGTCATACGTGCTTGTCCCACTTTTCCTCTCTGGTCAGCAGTTTGCCACTGCTTTTACCTGGATGTGTTTAATGGAAACTTAAAAAAGGGACATAGTGGCTTCAGAAGGCTCTAAACAAGTAGCACCAGGACTGTGTGATGCCAATATTGGAAACTTGATTTTTCTTTCAAAGGTCAGTGGTTGAGGCTTGGGCCCTGTGAGGGTCCTGCTGCCCATCCTCTTTGTGTACTTCCAGGTGTGTGCTGCATACAGGCATGAGCTGCTGTGCAGACAGTGAGCAAGTTGTGGCCTCTTGCCTCACCCTGACCTCCTTTAAAACCCATCCAGAGATGCCTGTGACCAACAAGGAGACAACATGTAACAGATCAAGGAGGAGCCAGGGCTGTGTTCAGAGTGTGCCCTGCTTTCCATGGGCATGTGGCCTGCTCTCCACAGATGGGAAATCATCTAAGTATTAAGAGATTTGGTTTGATTAGCTAAAATCTCCTGTTGGCAGCACATTTCTAAGTCCCTGGAGCAGTGGAGATCAGACAGGTTGCCAAGGCAACGCACAGCCTTCAGCGAGAGGTTTGCTGTTGCATCGTCCTTGGTCAATTGATGGAGTATGGTTTATTTAGGTCTTTGAAAAAACCCCAAAGCTGCTGTCCAGCCTTTTGCTGTGGTGAGTCATTGTGCCTTGGGTCAAATTGGTGAAACTAAGAACAAGGTTTTGTGGATAAGAAAAATAAGTACATGAGAACATAAAGATCCCAATTAGATTCCTCTTGAAGAGGTGAGAGCACTTCAGGGCTGAGTGGAGACAACTTATTCTTTGTTATGCCCCTAAATAAGAGAAACAGCAGCTGAGATCCTTCTTTCTACTTCCTCTTCTCCGCTTTCCTTTCTCTCTCAAATGTAAAATACTTATTTTTATTTGCTAGAGGTCTCTGTGTTCACTGTTTAATTCTTGACTCATACCAGAGATCCTTTCAGTTTGACCTTCTGTCACTGCTTCACGTGTTGCTCTCTGCTCCCTTCTCTGTTGCAGAAGCCTTGATAAATTCAGCTTATACAAGTTTTCATTTCATTACATTATTCCTCTTTTTGTACCCTGTGGGAGATGAAAAATCTCATCATATCACCACTGTGAATGCCACTGTGGCAGTGGTGTGTGCTGGGAGTCATGGTGTCTGCCATTGCCTGTTCATTGTTCTGGACCCAAAATTGAGGAGTGTGTTGGGACATGGACATCTCTCACTCTGACTGTTCCCTGAATTTACTGACATAGCAGATTCCCACCAGTGGTTGCAGAGCCTTCTCTGAAATTTTGGAAGGGAACTGGTTCAAAGTTCTCAGTCAAGGAGGGAAATGCTGTTGTGCTGAGTCCAAGGCTAAGTTAGTAAAGGCTTTTTAAAAAGTACTTCTGACAGAAAGGCTTCGAGACCAACAGGATCACACCTGGTGAGCTGAAAGTGGTATATGGGAGACACCATTGTTTTTCTTGCTGTTGAGATGAATGTGGGTTGTGCTCAGCAGCGGATAGCCTGTTAGTTCATTAAGAAATCACTGCACAAGCAAGAATTGTGAAGCTGTCACTGCATGGTTTAACTTGGGAGGCCAGGCTGGCATTTTCTGAAGATGCAGGTGCTGTTCTCTTGTGAGTGTGCACCTCAGCTTGTCTCTTGTAGCATAGGGAGAAGAGAAGGAATTAAAAAATAGCTCTAGACACTGCTTGCTGTGAGATAAATGTTGACCTTCTCTGCAATAAAACCAAGGCATGAACTTCATAGACAGTGACTTGTATGTCACTGAGGGAAAAATTTAAATGAGTGGAGGAGCCTTCAGAAGTCTGGACTGGTATCCTCCTTACTTATTTAGCCTTTTTGAGAGGATGGCAGCTGATAGATGTGTCACTGTGGTGATGCACAGTTATCTTCTTTCCCTGTCTCAAAATACTGCATTAGTGGTACCATGGCAACAAAGAAGTTGTCTTTAAGGAAAAGGAAAAAAAAGGCATGACTTGAGTGTTCAAGAAAGGTGGCAGACTGACAGCCCTAGTCTTCCCTTTCTACCACTAAGGCAGTGTTAGTGTCAGCTATGACAAAAAGGTATCAGATTATGAGCTCTGTATTGTACCATGACTGAAAACAAGCCTGGGACATGATCAAAGACAAGTCTACTACAGGGAGAGTGGGCTGAGAATCTTCTGAGAAAATTTGTTCCTTGGACAATTAAATTCTGTTTATAATTTTTCTAAGAAATGCATCATCTTGAAAAATGGTTACCTAGACCCAAGTTGAAGATGGAACTCCTCTCTGAGCAAAGCGTGGTGATGGTGAGAAAACCCAGCTGTCCCTTGTTACTGCAGTAATTTTTCTGAAGGTTGGACAGTCAAAGGACACATGGGAGAAGGCAAATTCAAGTCTCTGTCCTGCTTGATTCAGACTTGCATTTGAGTGTAGGTCTCATCTCTAACATGAGGGCCCTAAGGAGGAGGCAATTGGCTTTTAAGGACTAGATTCTGTCTTTCATTTGATCTAATTAAAAATTGTATTTATCATATCACTACACCCATTTTCTTACTTTCCCATGTCGTAGGTGAAAGCTTTGACCTCCAAGTTAGTCACCTCACTGCTTTGTGTGATGCCTGTTTTTACAATGGATAATAGTTCCAGCATGCAAAATTGAGAATTTGAGTATAGCTCAGGGATTAGGGTGAATGTTGAGATAGAGAAGAAATGGCATAGCAGACTTGAGTGTAAGGATATCTTAGAGATTAGGGACTAGGAAAGTAACTTCCTGCCTGGTTCTGATTTTTTTTCACTGGTCTCGGGAAGAACTGAGACAAACAATTGTGAGGTTTCACTGTGATCACCTCAGCTGTGAGCCCAATGCTGGGAACAATCCTGCCATGGACCAGGGGTGATACAGGTGGATCAAGACCCTGATGGGTGTGAGGTTCCTCATGCTGTCCCCATCAAAATCAACATGGAGGGGATCAGTTTTCAGTTCATGAATGGCAATTCAAGGGCTGTGCTGCTCAAATTCTCAGCCTCCCCGTCCCTGTTGACTTCAATGAATTTTGAATACCATGCTATGGTGGAGCTGTTTCTAAGGTTATTACTGAGATTGATGGTGAGCCTCTGGATCACCCTTTAGAACCAGCTCCATGAGACAGAGTGAATGCCCCCTGTTGATTTGGACACATTTCTGTTCCCTTGTTCCATCCATATTTGTGGTGTGTGTGCTTACAGATGGAGGAATGGAGAGAGAGCCAGGACTTCTGAGTGCAGGACATCAGGTAACGTTGTTTGCAAACACTGTGAACTTGCTGTTGAATCAAACTAGTGCTCCACACTCGTTTGAAACACATCCAGAAAAATGAATGCTGCATCTTTTCTAATTGAAAAAATACCTTTTGTTGAAGGCAGAATATTTCACAGAACTGTGTCTGCTTGGTTACAAATGTCATGAAGAATATTACTCAAGGCCAGGATGGGGTTTCTGCGGCTGGGAAAACTGCTGCCACAGAGTTGTACATTGCAAAATACAGAGCAGCCTTTGCAAGGTGGAAGATCTGGCCTTGGGGAAAGCCTTCTTGAAAACTGGGCCTCCTTGTTGCTGCATTTTGACTCTCACAGGTTTGCTGCTGGAAGCTCTGAGGTTTGCCTTCCCTGTGTTTATGGCTTGATCATTGATCTATCGTGGGTTCTCAGGGAAGCCCAGACTGCACCTGAGAATTCAAGTCTTTTTGGGCCTCAATGAGCAGGTTGAGAAAAATCAAGTCTGCCTCTACTGCTGGCCCCAGGATAAGCTGCAGAGTGAGCCAAGCTGAGCCTGAGGGGTGCAGGGTGCCCTCCTCTAGTTGTGCACCTTGGAATGGGAAAAGGAATATGTGGGTTTAAGGGAGAATTTCTCTCAGGGTGCCCATTTCTTAGGGGAGTGCTCTTGCTAAATGCCACTACCTCTGTCCTCTGATGTGCCTTCCCTTGAAATCATTGTAGCCTGGAGGTATCAAGCACCTCTAATGGACTGCAGTCCCTATGTTTTTTTGGGAAAAATGGTTTCAGGTAACCCAGTGTGACTGAAGAGAGATGCCTATAGTCCCATGACTGTCATCATGGTGTCATCTCTAGGAAGGTGCTGTAGATGTTCTATTTGGTAGCCTCAGCTTTGGGGTGAAAAGTGAGGCATTTCTAAACACTGAAGTGCCTGTGTTGTTGCATGTCACTTTTCTTGATTGTTCTTTTGGATCTAACTTCCACCATTTGGGATTGAATCTGTGCCCTGGCTCCCCTTATGCAGAGCCGTTGTGTTGGCATTTCCCTGCTTCCCTATTTTGCTTGGGGGCATAAATGCACTGAAGCCTGAAAGGTGTTTGAGTACTGTGGTTGCATGGATTGTAGAAGAAAGGGACATGAGGTTGCTGCACTGTCTGAGACATTTGAAATTGCATGCCTGTATCATAGGCCATAAGGGCGGTTAAAATCTTTAAAGATGACCTATAAATACCTCAGTAGCAGCTACAAGTGGGACCGTTCTTCCACCCTTCGGTCAGACTAAATTTGCATTCAAAGTAAATAGAGGTATGGTCAGGTCATAAGTGCCTTTCAGTTCTTCATATTCCTTATATAAAAGGACTGGAGAACCTCATTCCTGCTATCTGTAAATCAGCACATAAAATAGAGTGTGTGAAACTAAGCCTCACTGCAGGGCAAATCCTCCTGCCTTGGATGGGAATTTCACTTCTGCTACAACACTGAATGTGGTCTGATTGCATTTCTGATTCTGTATTTGTGGATCACCTTGAGGAGAAGAGGAGGAGTTATACAACTGTTCCCTCACAGTGCTGTTAGGAAGGGTCGGGCTTTGTCTCCTTTGAAGTAGATATCAGGAGAGAGCTGCAATCCTGTGAAAACACACATTTATTTCTGGAGTGTTTGTGTATTGTGTGTGTGGTGCACATGAATAGAGTTGCCACCTGTCCAAGGCTGATAAGGACAAGCAGTGGTCATGCGCTCCGATTCTGGCAGTTTGCTGGGTGAAGAATCAGCACCTACAGCTTCCCTTGCCCTGAGTTCATGAAATGCTGCATGCAAGGAGTAGCTTCACTATTTGTGGCACTTTCTGAGCTTGCACAGATATGGTTAAAGGCTTTGCTATGATGGATACAGTGTCAGCTGTGGCTCCTGAAAACCTTTACCTTTTTCCCCATTTTGCTCTCTCAGATCCCATTAGTTATCCTCTTCCTTTAGGGATCCACATATGGCACTGTATTCCTTTATAACCTTGGCCTCAGCTTGTGAGTGGGCAAAGTGACAAGATTCTGATATCCATGTACTTTGGGCACAGAGTAGAGGAAGTGACTGAGGAAGCTGCTTGGTGCTTCCATTGCACCCAGCAGGGAACTTGTCTTTGCAGTGGGGCTGCTGTCATTATGTCATCCCTCATAACTTTCCTTCAGTAGCTGCTGAGCCTTGCTAAGCACAAGGATGGCTGCAGACGGACTCTTGGGCTTTGCTGCACTGTGACACTGCAGATAGGGATGAGGATAAGTATGCAAGTAGGTGGAAACTTTCTAATACATCATAATAGTAATAATAATAATGTACACTTGTACTGTCTTGCAGCTTTGCTAGAACTTCTGCCCACACATCAGCCTACTTGGTTCACAATGCAGTGAACATGCTAGACAATTAGTGGCTGATAATGAAAAATGTCATGGGAACCAGCAGGAAAATCATAGCTTACTCCAAATACATAATGAAATGTAATTAGCACAGACAGCAAAACAGACAATTTATGGTTTGGCTTTTTTTTTTCATAATTAAAAAGTACCAGTAAACATTCTTTTTTTCAGGAAGTTTGGTATCAAATGAAATTAAAGAACTATTCTCTGGAATAGGATTTAATGCAAAATTTAACCCTTGCACAGCAGAATGGAATAATATCTTGTGAGTTGCACACTCTGCAAGTGAATCTACTGTGCATTTGTTCCCCTGGTCCTGATCTGTCTGGAGGGGGCAGGTCTGGTAGCAGAATTGCTGTGAAACCTGTTACAAGACAAAAACCCACCTGAATTCAATGCATGTAATGGTGTGGCCAGCACCTCCCTCCTGCTCTTCCAGACAGACTCTCCCTGAAGTCATCTGATAGTGTGGGGGTAGCTTTGAGGGAGACATTGGAAGGGGGAACAGACAGCATCGTAATGCCATGTGCTCCCAGTGTTCTCTGTCAGATCTCTTGACCTCCCTTCTGTTTCTGGACTTCTCTTTTCTACCTTGGGGCCCTTGACACTGCACCTCTAGTCTGTCTTTGAGCAGTGTATGCAAAGCAGTGTGTGCAGTTGTGTGGCCTCAAATTGCCAGGAGCACAAAACCTGTTACTTGGCTTGTGCTCTTCCCTGGAGCAAAGGAATGTGTGGACCCTCTATTGCACTGCACGAAGGTGTCTATTTGCATTCATTTTTTAGCTTTAAAATGGGTAAGTGGGGGAGAGTCCTGGCTGAATGGGCTGTTTATATCCTGAAGCATGAGGTGGCAGGCTCCTTCAGTGGACTTGGGTGCCCAAGGTTTGAATCAAAAGTTGAATACATTACTGTGCCTAATTTTCTTGCTCTCAGGTACAGTCTTTCATTCACTGCTGTAAGGATGGACATTTTACCTCTGTGAGAAACTCTGACACACTCCAACAATGCTGTAACACAAGTGACATGCATGCATTTCTGCTGCTTTTCCTCCTCAACACCCTCTCAGGCCCAGACATCCCACCACAAGCCATAACAGAGCTCTACTCCAAATCTTTTTTTTACAGTCACTTCCCAGGTGTAGCCTTATCCTAGAGTTTCCAGTCTGCAGAGAAAGCCCTTCAGCTGAGGACTGAGAGGAGAGCTGGGAGGAATGGTCAAGACTGCAGGTGCAGCATGTTTTTCTCTTGATGATGGAGGAGCAGAGAGCCAGCATGACTCCCCTCTCAGAGGGATACCAGCTTCCAGCTGGAGCCAGGTGCACAGACTTAGCATTTCCACCCACGTGAGACAGTGCTCAGGTGCAAACCCACAGCCCTCCTTCAGAGAGAACGTGGCACAAACCTCTAATATCTGGCATGGATAATGTGGGTGAGAGAAGAAACTTCTGCATAAAGCTGTGGGATAGGATGTATGATCTCTGATGCCTTATGCTGCAGAAAGACCACGTACCTCGTCTCAGTCCAACAGATCATCTTTAGGAGAAATTCTGGTTTGCTGCAGGAGATGTTGCTTCCTGCCAGAGCTGCCCTGGTTCTTTTGGAGCACCTTTCCTCTTTGCTTGGTGTCTACAGTGAAGGAAGGTGAGGGATGTCAGCCCTTGCTGGCAGCTGACTGATGGTCTTTGCCATACAGGGAGAGTCTCTGCAGTCACTTCTTACCTGTGCTCCCAAAAACTCTTCCTCTGTGAGGACAGTCGTTAGTATTTGGCTTTGAAATCTTCCTTCTGGAAGTTGCTGTTGGACCTTTCATGAGCTCAGACAGACGATGACTTTTTTATTTTTGCCCCAGGGAATAGGAGAAGGCTGAAGGGTTATCCCAAGTCCTGTGCCATTGAGCTGCTACTTTCTTGTTTCTCTGTAGCTGAGCAGGAAACAAAAATTACATGGACAATAACATTGTTGTGCCAATTCGAGCTCCTTTAGAACAAGCAGATAACAGATGATTTGTCTTCAAATGTTCTTTCAGGATGCCTGGTCTAGTCAAAGACCTGCTTCTTCCTCTGGGATTTTACAAGGTACTGTGAAGGTCTCCTGGGGATAGGGGCATTTTGAGGATTTTTGTAGCTGGGGGTTGTATATTATTTCAGAGCATGTATTGAACAATTTGTGTTTAAGAGTAGTGGTGGCTTGCTTGTGCCTTGTCTGAGAAGGGGAAACCCTGGTGACTCTTTGGGCTCACTGAGCTTTTTATGAAAGGGATTAATAAATAGTAGTAGTGGCATCCTTGCCACCGCTCCATATCACATGCTCTGCAGTGAAATCACATCGAACTTTTAACACACTGTTGATTTGCTGCATCCCTTCTGCAGCTTCAGACACTCACAGAGGAATGTGAGCTTGTGCACTCTCATACACACACACTTGTGTGCTGAGATGTGATCCCATGTGTTTTATAAATAAGGTAGAATATAATCCCTCTTTCTACCTATACTAAGCTCAAGAATAGGACAAGTCAGTGATGGACCCAGCCAGGCTTTCATGTATAGTCTGGAGTTATGTCTACCTTGACTTACAGTCATCTCCTTTGATGTATACTTGGCTCCAGCAGCCACTTAATGGTGACTTCAGCAGCTGAAAATAGCCAGAGTTGATGTATCACTCAGCTACTCTCACATCCCCAGCCCTGCTCCCTGGGTTGATGTGCAAAGGGAAAACAGATCTGATATGTGCCTGGCAAATTATCTAGGGGAGCAGTGCCATCAAATTTCAGTGCTGGCAAGGAGATCCACTGCCTTCATGGACCCTTCTTGGTGCTAGTGAGGTCAGTGGAGTAATGGCCAAAGAGGTCTTCAAGGCCAGGTTGGATGGGATTTTTAGCAACCTGGTCTAGCGGAAGATGTCCCTGCAGGGGGTTGGAATGAGATGGTCTTTAAGGTTGCTTCCAGGGAAATCATTCTTTGATTGTATGAAATGTCTGTGCCTGTGCAGAAAAAAAGCAATGGAAATACAAACTTCGTCGTCTTGTCATTTAAGCCACTGCAATTCAGTTCATGTTTCTGTTCCTTCCTCAGGCTGGAGTGAGAAAGGGCAGAGCCACCTCCAGAGTTTGTGTAACACATATTCCTCTGAGTTCAGTCCCAACCACTCATCCGTTTTTCATGTGGGCTGCTGCTATGCACTGGTGATTTTTGTTTCCAATTGAGACATGTCGGCTGGTATTAATTTAGGGGTTTTTTTTAAATCCCCTAGATTGTCATACTACTGTGCACTATCAAGGCTGTAACCAGAGACAGTGTAGCTCTTCTAGCCTAAGTCTTTTGCTGAGTCAAGTCTTATAAATTCCCAGTGGGATGTTTCACAGGCAGGGCTGGCGCTGTTTACATCCTTTCATCCTGCTCATCTCATCTGAACTGCAGTTTTGTAATCAGAGGCATCCCTGGTGTGCCACAGATGCTGCTGATGTTTCATTTTTATGGGATCTTTGACTTGAATTGAACAGCTGAACTTCACCCCTTCCCTGGTGAAGTAATGAAGTAATTACCAGAATAACAAGTCTTTTTTTTTTTTTTTTTGCAGATGGCACTGAAAGTTTTTGACACGTGTGCCCTTGCCACCCACATCAGATGATGTATGTAGTGTTTGTCCCTTGCTTTGGCACTTTGATATGTGTGAGAGAGGTGAAATGGCTTTAAAAGCTTTTTGCTGGCGCCTGTGGTTTGTTGCAGACCCAGTGGTACAGGCAGGACATGATAAATTGAAATCAGACTTTTCCTTTACAGTTTGACAGAGGGATGTTGATGTACAGTGCTAGGACATCAGCTAGTGCAAAACCACTGTGCCCATTACCTGGGACCAGACCTGACACTCAAAGAGCTCAACTGAATTACCTGAGCCAGAGGTTATTAATTTTTATTTTTTTTTTCAGAAAATACTGGTAATTATGTGGTATGGTAATATACTACTTACTTAAGGGTAAAATAGCCGTTGAATGAGGATCATAGGCTATACATTAACCTGATTCCTAGCAAATGTAATGAAGTTAGTGAGTGCAATTACTCCTGCTTGTTTTAAAGAAAATACATGAATTGCAAAGGAGGTGTTGGGACCTTCACAGCTCCCAAGCTAATCCTCCCCACAGCCTCCCCTGAGAATTTGCTGTGACCTGTGTAGAAATGGTTAATGACCAACTGCCCTTTCTCAGCTGGATTCTTGTTGCAGGATAGATGGAGTGTGTATCTGTTGAAGCTGTTGGAATTCGGCATCCATAGGAAAGTTTTATTACAATCAGTGTCTTTCCTGTGTTAGAATTCATCACGTGGCAGAAACAAAGGCCTTAATTGGAACCCAGTCTGATGTGTAACAGCACCTTGTTGATGTCCTCAATAGACTCAACCAACGTTTTGACTCTGTTTAACGTATCCGTTTAGCACAAGTCCAAGTTCTGCTGGATTTCATTTCTTTTTCTTCTGCAGAGAGGATGGGGAAGCAGAGCCATGGATACAGCTATGGTTGAGCCACATCTTCCTCTGGGCAGTTTTTCCTACTGGTGCTAATGTTTTCTTTCTGACTTTCTGTTCTTAGTTACTCCCGAGGCCATTGGGTTTTGGTCTGCAGTTGGAGTCTTCATTATTCTCCCCACAGTCCTCTTCCACTTCATCAACGTAAAGCTCTGCTTTGAAAACAGAGGTGGGCTCCCCTGCCCAGAACAAAAAGAGCGAAGAAAACACTACAAAGAAAAGTCCAGAGCTTGTGAACGCCTTGGTAAGTATCACAGTAATATCCTGCCTTTGATGTACAGAATCTTCCCGAGGCTTTGATCTCTGGGAGGACAGTGACAGACCTGTCTGCTGTTTCTCAGGTTGTTTGTGTGGAAAACAGCAGGGATTGGGATAGTCTGTAGTAACCTTCCAAACATGATCAAATGGGCATGCAATTGTTAGCGTGCTCCCATTATCTTTGCTGTCTGGAGTAATCTCTTGAAAAGTGGAAGGCAACACAGGGAAAAAATCCCACACTCCCTGCTCTGTCTGTTGCGGGAGTGCTTTGTTTACCTAGTGAAGAGCAAAATGTGAGCATTTCTGAGTAACAAGAGTGCCTTTCTGCTCACAAAGAATATGCCTGTCCTGATTTTCTTGTAGTAGCTATTACACACTCCTTCATGTGTTTGTTGTGTTCTAGAAACATTATGTCTTGGGTAAACCCATGAGTCCTAGAGTCAAAATAACTGGGAATTTTACTCTGTTACAAAAATAACATTTTAATTTTTCTCAGTCATCAAAAACACATCCATTCTGGTAATGATGGTAACTGAGAATTTGATAATTTCTTCATGTATTTGTTTGTAAATTTGTGTGTCATAAGTGTATCATCACTGAAATAATCCACCAAGAAGAGACCTCAAAAGACTGCCAATTAAAAGATTTGCTTCTCAGTGGTTCAGTCGTAAAGCTGTTGCAGAAGAACACAGTTCTGAAGTGTGGAACCCCTGGAAGGTTGTTTTGTTGTACATTTTGCCTTAAGCCTCAGCATGGCTGTTGAAAAGAGCATGATCTGGTCATACCTAAAGAGGCTAGGATTTATGGACATGTCAAAGGCCTGGATGCCACATGTGATGCCACTGGATGCCACTTAGTGGAACTAAGTGTTGATAAAGGCATTATCCTAAAAGGTACAAGCACCAGTGGTACTTGAAACAACTGCTACTCATCCCCCTCTCCACTGAAAATCCTAACTTCAATGTTTCTAAACAAAGACTGTGTTTGTTTGTTTGTTTATTTTTTAAATAAGTTTCTTCCGTCAATATTATTTTAAAGTCTTTTTTCCCCTTCTCTTCGCCTCCCATCAAGTGGTGTAAAAGTGTGGCTTTTATTTCAGTTTTTAAGATGACACATCTCCCAGGAGTGTGTGGGCGTTGACATTCTAGGGAGCTGTCACAGGCTATCATGTAAACATGTATTTGCAATACTTTTTAAAAATGTGAATTATTAATAAACAGGGTGGCTTGCTTTTCTTTTTTCTTTTTCTGTTTTGTTGCTTCCAGATTTTGAAGGACAAGAAATTGCTTCCCAGCTGACACTCTCAATAGCAATTTTCATTTCAGACTAAATCTCATGTGTCTGAGTGATAAACCTTTGAAAACAGGGGTTCATAATGGAAACACTAATTCAACTTTAACTACAGCTGTGCCACAGAAGCAAAATACCACATACATTAATGAGGTGCTAAATCTGATATGGCAGAGGAATGTGTTGTAATCACTAATTACAATGGAAGGTTAAACTTGGAGTTTGCTTCTTCCGTTCGAACAAAATCAGCTTGGTGGATTGGAGCTAAGAGTTATTTAAAAATATCATCTCTATATTTAGTTTTAATTTCACCGTAGAGTTTTGATGCTTGCAAAGCTAATATGGAATATGTGTGTAGGAAATGCCAATGCTTTTAAAGGACAGCAGCATGAGAGAATATATTAAACCCTGGGCTAACACAGTGTGTCATATGGCGAATGTAGAAACCTGGAGGCTGAGCTCGGGCTGGGAAGCCAGAGAAGGCTGTTTCTAGCACAGCAGTTGCCTGGTGAGGGAGCTCTCCCAAGAGCAGTGTTGACAAGCAAGAGTTTGCTTCACATTTGGAATCTGACTTTGCTGGGTAGAAAGGGGCAGGAGGAGAGTGTTTATAATATGTAACTTATTGGTTCGCATTCACTTTTCCTCTTTCCAGCTTCTTCTGATGACCTGTGTTTGTTACGATGAGATCCTGATTTCAAGGACTCTGCTGTTCTTTAACATGTATCCCACTAATGGTCACTCATCCCAGTTATAAGCTCTCAAACTGGGGAAAGCTTTTTTGCTTCTCCACATCTGGAATTGAGGAGTTAGAACATATCTGTCTGTTAGAACTATCAGCTTTACAAATGTTTTTGCATTTTGATGCCTCTGGCATGACTATAACATTCTGTAGGCTAAATCCCAACTTGCAACAGTGGAGGCAACTGAGGGCTGTGGCCTGAGAAGGTCTGTATGGGCTCTCTGCATGAGCTGCTTCTCTTGTTCTTGGATCCAGTTAAGTTTTGAGTTACCTACATATGAAGAGGAGAGTTGGTAGAGGAACAAAAGCAAACCTGTCTACTCTGCACTTCACAGGTGCACAGGCTGACTTTAGAAAATGTACTGTAAAATGTCAAAGCCTTTGTTGTTGTTTGTTTGGTTGGTTTGCTTTGCTGTATAGAGCCTGACCTCAGAACAAGGGAAGTAACAAAATGAAATAGGTGTTTCAGTCATCATGGCTCTAGGATACATCTGACTGACTTGTTCGTTCTTAATTTTAATTGCACGGTTTGTGTCCTTATGAAAGGAACAAGATAAGGACAAATTTTTATGAAAATGAAGATTTCACTTAAAACCTTTAAGGAGACTTCAGGACAAATACTCTTGATTACTGGGACACAGTAGATAGCAGATTTTTGGTACTTGAGGCTTTTGTCGATCCTGTCGTTGACTGGTTCATTGACCTTAGTGATGAGTCCATCTCTTGAGCAGGGATGTGCCGCCCTGATTGCTTCTCACTCAGCTACTGAGGTCCATCCACTTGGAGGGCTGGAGCTCATCTGGACACAGCCAGCAAATAGGATGCACTTGGCACTGCAAAGGAGAGCTCAGAGCAGGCTTCAAATCTTGGTAAAGAAGCTGGTAACAACACAACCAACAGGAGAGTTGCACAGAGCCTGTCAAGCTTGCTTGGCTATGCCCAAGCATGTGCAGAAGGAAGTGATTGTGACATGAAGCATTCCTGGCATGCCTAGAGTGATGTAGAGCCTTGATGTAGGTAATGTGCAGAATTTCTTAGGGAAAGATTAAATACCACACCTTTAGAGACAGCTGGAGTGGTTCCTCACAGCCCTGGTGATTTTTCAGGCAGTGGGAGAGTGTATGTAGGTGAAGTTTCCCCTTGAATCATCTCTCCACACAAGGAAGGAGTACCTGCCTTTGAGGAAAGACTTGACAGATGTCAGTGAGGTTGCATGTGAGACCTTTCAATGCTGTGATAGTTTGGATTCCCTTTCTGTAGTGTGAATTTCAGGACCAAGAAATGGTTCTTGCGTGTACAGTGTTTGTAGTGTTGGGGAGCCCTTTGCTTCAAAAGTTCACAGGTGCAATGATTTTCACAGAAACATGTGGCAATACTGGGCAAACCCTTGTATAAAGACCTGTATCCAACCATTTGCTTCAGTGGTGTGACTTGAAAAACTAAAGAACCCTCTTTGTTCTCATAAAAAGATTGCTGTATAGGATGTGACCCGAGATTGGGAAAATAATCGTGGTTTCCTGACTGCGCTTTATACAAAAATATTCCAGTAGTGCCTTGGCTTAAACACTTGTGATTCTAAGGATGTACTCATATGTGAACAACATGAGGTTTGAAGGAACACTTTCTTTCCATTTTTCCTTCTATTTTAGCAGCCTCAAGAGTGCTTTCAGTTCATGTTCTCAAGCTGTTCTGCACAGCCACTGCTCCAGCCTCTGGGGCTAGCTGCACATTTAAGTAACTAAACAGAGATGCAATTCTTACATAAACCACTCATCTCCCACAGCTGAAGCTTTAAGGAAAGCATCAACACTTATAATGTTCACCAAGGGCAGGAATGTTAGCAGTGCTGCCTGGGTGCTGACCTGCATTTTCAGTACTCCCCTGGACCCAGCCAAGCACTGGGGACCCCTCACATGTCGTGTGTGGGACTGTCATGTGCGAGCAGAGGCAGAGCTTCATGTTCAGAAACAAAACGTGACAGTCTGGTGTGTGCAGTGCACTGGCTTCCTCCAAACCCAAGGCAAGCTGTGGAAAACCCAGGAATGTACTTCTCCAAGGACATACAATTACAGTTGGTCTTTGCAACTCTGATGCTGAGTACCCAGTTGCTCCACTGTCCTCGGCAAGTGCAGATTGAAAATGAGTCTGGGGTTTTTCATGTCACCTAACTGAGCTCAGCCAGGGTGTTGGGTTCCTTGACCAGCCAGTGGCAGGATGGAGAGAAGCGTGTGAAAGGCAATTTTCTCAGTGCCAAAATGTAGCCACTCTTTTAAACTGCTTTTTCTCTCAATTGCTTCCACAGAGGCACGTAGGAAGAGTGGTTGGACATGGGACAGGGAGACGGTTGCCACTGGTGCCTGACCAAGATGTTAGAGAGCCTGGTTTTGCAATAAGACTGAATTCAATGAAGGATAAGTGTAGCCGAGAGAGCACTTCCTAAGCTGGTAGAGACAACTGCCTGCTCAATTCCATGGCTCCAAATGCCTTTAAATCCTTTGAATCTAGGTCTGGTTTCCCTGTGATCCCTCAGCCTCCCAGCATATCCAGATGGACTGGTGGCAGAGATGGGAGCTACAGACTTAGCCATGTGAGCACACAAAGACGGATAACCAGGAATCATCCAACTGCATTTTTGGTTCCTGGACAGCACTGCCTGCCCTGCTCAGTGGTGGTCCATACAGAGCAATTCCCTTAAACTCTGAAAGGATGGAGTGTGTGCGTGGGGGAAGGAATAACAGTAGCTGGGTGCCTCCTCAAAATGTTTCTAAAATATCTTCATTGTGTTAAACAGCTAGACATGCTCTCCCACTGCTGCTTTCTATGCAAGTAATTGCTCTGATTGACCCTGGCTTGTTCACTTGCTGCAGACTGGGTAGTGTGATTGCAGGCGGGGAGGAGACTTGGTCCACAGGGTCTGCTCTGCAGAACAGCTTGACAGCACAGGTGGGTGGTTCGAGTGGTGGTGCAAATTGATGTTTCTTCAGCCTTTTGAACTTGTGATTTCCTTTTGGCTCTTCTGTCTTCATGCAAGCTGATGAATGACAGCATCTCAATTACAGAATGTGCTGTAATTTCTGACTGCAGGTTTCTTCTTTCATTCTCCTAATCCAGTAATTACAGATGTTTCTCACTCCTTTACCCTGAAAGAGCACAGTTGCTGCTACTAACACCAGTTTTCTAATACACCAATCATTTGTGAATTTCCTCATGCCCTTTTTGCAACCCCCAATTGGGGAAGTATAAATAATGCTATTCATTGCTGCTTTTTGTACTACCACTTGGCACAGAATTGTTAGATTTTTGTGCCTCTGGTGACAAGTGGCTCTTTAAACTCAAACAACTTTATTTTGATTTGGGGGATGTTCAGTAGAGTGGCTCTGGACTTAACACCAGTGCCAAGTCAGAATCTGGCTCTCCCGTATATCCAGGCCAAATATTATGGTCAAGAAGCATGTTTCCATTTTGTCTCTCCTGAAAACTTGATCAAATTTTGTATTAATATTTTGGTGGCAATACTATCTGTGCATTCACAGACCTTCTGTTTTGTGGACACACTGGACTTACATAAAATGATCACACCATATGAGTTCAGAAGGTCTTACAGTGTCAGCAAAACCCAAGGTGTGAAGTGGTCAGCACAGGAAATCACCATCATCTTCTCAGCTCCAGGGCTGGTGGAACCTCTGAGCACCATATTTGGATGTTGGTCTTCCAGGAACAGTCTTTTGTGCTTGAATTTATCATTATGTACTCTGTATGGTGGAAAGGCCTAGGATTTTTGAAAAAGGCTCCACAATTTTGAATGATTAATGTCCCATTTGCATAATTCATTTTTTTTCTTCTATCCCTTTCCTCTTCTCCCTATCCCACTTAAACTGTGAGGATCAGTAATAGTTGCCATTATTATTAACAAAAAAAGAGCATGAACAAAGGAATGGGAAGAAAGGAGGAGACACCATGGAGCTAAATATCCTGATCAAACCCCCTTCTGTCATTTGGGTATCAATTTGTACAGCTAATTTGGCACAGCATCACTAGTGAGCTGCCTGCAAACACATGAGATGATTTGGGAGTGAGAAATAAGTCTGCAGGCTTCCTCTGTGTAGACTGAACCCCGTGCAGTCTGGTATGTTGCTGTCTGTCTGATCTCATCTTTGTTTCCACTTCACCCTTTTGGAGCTTGCAGGACCAATGCATTGCAGCAATGGGTTTATTGCAGTGTTGATTTGTAACCTGTGAATGTTTCCAATGAGATGTGTCTAATTTATTGGCATGAACCATTAAGTTTTCCTTGAATGCCCTGGAGTTTCTGATTCACCAGCTGAAAACTATTATTACAGAGCACATAATCACTTGGAAAGTGCCTCTGTGTTATGTCTTTTAAATTTTTTTTTTTAGGTGTTAAATTCAGCTACATAAATAGCATTTGTATGGCACATAGGCCAAAAAGATATCGAGGTGTTCTGTTTTTGTTTTGTTTTTACCTTAGGAAAGCTTGTTCAGTAGTGATGCTCACAGCTGATCTGAACCTTGGGCACTGTTTGTGAACTTACCTCATAAAGCTTCTGCAAGAGGCTCCAATCAACTGAACAGCTTCAAGTGCACAGGCTGGGTTTGGCACTGTGACTGTTTTAACTGGAAATACATTTTCATCACAGCAATGTTTGGTTCTCCTTCACTGTGAGGGTGGAAGGGCTTTTGCTAGCATCTTGTTAGATATAATTCTGGCAACTACAAGAGGAGCAAAGAGTCCAGATTGTTCCCAGAACTAGGGCAGAGGATTTCTTGGCCCAGTGTTGCTTCTGCCTGCCTTCTTCTGAGTACATTTCTAATCTCCCCTCTGCTATTTTAAATGTATTCTAATTGGGTTCTAGTCCAAAAGGAGGATCAGGCTCATTATAGTTTTCAGTAGCTCAAAAAGAGTTATTAAATAATCTTACCGCTCCAAGCCTTCCTTACTTCCTCCTTTCATGAACAAGAATATGGCCTTACCTTTTGCACAGACCCTTAATTTTCTGGGGATCATCTTAGATTCACACCTTGTTTAGGTTTTTTCCCCTAAGCTTGGACCAGGGCTTTGTGGTGGGTCTGTCACACTGCTGTTCTTGATGTCCACACAAATAAAGAGCCTTTCAATGGATCTGGTCTGTGGCAGGCCAGGTGGCCATGATGTTCTTTGTATGAGATCAGGAAATAAAGGTGTAAATCATTATAAATATGTTAATTAAAAGTTCTGAGAGGTAGAGAAGGCAGGAATCATTCCTCTGAGAATGTAGCCACATGTAGTGTGGCTGTTTAAAGCAGAGACCCATCACAGTGCTCAGAGTTCCAGTTGTGGACAGATGGATTCAGCAACTTGCCCAAACTTTGCCCAAACTCTTGGCACAATTTTCTTGGCAGTGGCAAAAGAAGCGCAATTTTCTAAAACAGTGGTGTGACAAAGATGTCTCCTCATCGGTGGAAGCTGGGAGCTGGTTTCCTCCTCCTGTGTCTCTACAGGGGGCAGTGCATTCCCAGGTAGAGAGGTGAGGCTGTGTATTTCTTCCTCTTCTGGGATTTCAGAAATAAGAACTCCCCTGGAAATTGCTCAGTTATTGTACTTTGGGGCACTGTTTTCAACTTGTTCTCCATAAGATTCCCTGCAAGGGGTGAGCTTTGTAGAAAACTTTTGCAGGGACTGCACAAAAAGGGACTGAAACAAAGGAAGTTTGTGCCTAGGTTTGGCAGCACTTTGAATAAGGGAAATTGCACATCTGATGGCACTTTTTTGGGGACCTAAGTACCAAGAAGACTCAAAGACATTTTGGTACTATTACAAAGCTCTGCATTCTGGTAGTGTTTGAAATTCTGCTAATAGTCTTCTTTTTTTAGCCATACAGTAATTGCACCTCTCAATGGGAATGCTACTCAGGAATAACGATTCTATCAAGACAAAGGAGCATAGATTATAGTAAAGGTTATGATGGTTTCTGTGAGAAGCTTAACATTGATCCTTTTAGCTATCTGATTTTCCAGGAGTGAGGGATAAAACATAACAGCTCTGAGTTAAGTATGTCATTTGGTGTGAAAAGTCTTATGATTAGTTTTAGAAGATGGAACTTGAAGCAAATTTGCTAAACTTTTTTTCTCTCCTTTTTTTTTTAATGAATACTTTTAAAAAGAAATGGATTTCTATTTCCCCACACATTTTGTTTTTCTCAGTTATTTTGCTTTTTTTCCCTCTTCTCATGCAAGTCAAAACAGAGAATTCAAAAGTAAAAATCCCTTATGTTGAAAAGGCCATGTTGAGAAATAGATCATAAACACCCTGTTAGAGCAGTGTCTCCTAATTAAGGGAGAGAGCTCCTGGGAAACAGCAAGCCTGTGACACAGCTCAGTCCCCTTTGATCCTCTGTTGAGTTTGTAAAATCGTTGCCCTCCTAAACTTGTATGCAGCTTGTTACACATTTTATCCATCTGCTGCAAGAACAAAAATAAATGATTTATAATTCAGTTGAACTCCAGTTGTTCAGCATATCATTGACTGTGGAGTCTTCAGTAAGA
Source organism: Formicarius rufipectus (assembly GCA_013399695.1). Classification (NCBI taxonomy): domain Eukaryota; kingdom Metazoa; phylum Chordata; class Aves; order Passeriformes; family Formicariidae; genus Formicarius; species Formicarius rufipectus. The sequence goes on from VXAU01006020.1 coordinate 274,987, forward strand.
GGGAGAGGAGAGGAGCAAAAGCCAAGGAAAGGCTAAACAGAGTCAGGCACCCTGGAAATGGCCTTGCTTTTGCCTGTAGGGATTATGTATGTACAGGTTTGCAGGTTGGACAGGTTAGTTGCAGGAGTTACTGCTAAGTCATTCAGAATTTTTGGGTGAAATATAGTTCAGTGTCTATCCGTTGTCTGTAAATTGAAATCAAGGTATTTTGTAGGGGGTTCTCTGGCTTTAAACCAGATAAATTTCCAGGTCTTGGATAGAATTGTGGATGTGTGTATGCACTGTGTTTTCCTCCAGCCTGCTTGCAGCAAGGTGATCCAGGCAACTACTTGATGTTCATGTTCAAGTTTTATCTACCACTTCGATGACTGGGTGACCACATCCAAGCCCTGCAGGTGGCTGTGGACCACTGCTTTAATTCCCTTACTAAAGTAGAGCTTCCTCGGTCTTTATGGTTGTGATACCAACCTCCCTGTGTTGGAGTCTCTTGTGCAGAGCTACGATGTTTGCCTGAGCATGGTGTAGTCAGCCACGGTACCCAGGAGAAGTAGGATGGCTTTGTTGGACCAATTAGATATTAGTTCCAAAATCTAATAACAAGAGGAGCTAATTATTTCCTATGCAAATATCACAAGGCTATGCTCTGTTGATTTTTAGAACAGATCAGCACTTCATTTTAGCACCCATATGTTTTATCTGCTTTGATTAGCTATCACTCCTGGATACCTGCATTCCTCTGAGGGCTACTGCTGTCAGATCTTGCTGCTGAGGTGGAGCCAGAGCATTATGAAGTTCTCTTTTTGTCAGAAATCAGAGATCATTTGCTGTTGCCTGTAAATAAACGACAGGTTAAAAATTTATATAGTATCTAGTACTTACCTACCTGAGTTTATCTCCTTCCATGCCTGGGAGAATCCCAGTGTTACAAGTAATTCCAAGAAGACTCCTCTCAGTGGCTTCTCTTGTGCTGTGATTTACCAGTAGCAAATCTGCATTATGCTGAAAATGTGCTATTGGATGTGTGTGTAAGGTCTTTAGGTCTCTGACAAAATCAGTTGCACAAAGCAGAGAGGCTTTGCCGAGGGCAGAGTTGGAAGAGGCGAGTCCGTGAAGGGAACAGCTCACCTGGGAGGCTGAGCTGTGACACTGTTCCTTGCCAAAGATTTAAAGCGTGGCAGGGAGCTGTGCCTGCTGGGTCACAGGTACCTGGCTGACAGACGGGCCCTGGAATGGTGTGTGCCCTGAGCACAGAGAGCTTGTAACAACCAACAGCTTTTCAAATGGCTTTAGTAACCTACATTCATTTACTGTCCTCGTAAGGACTGCAATTCTTAGCACTCCCTGAAGCTGCTAACAAACTTCTAAGAAGTGTCTGCAGCATAAGTCAACATCACTGAGCAAAATTATTTGGCGTGAGTGTTTTAAAAGGTGAAGTCCTCTTATGTCACTAATCTCATCTGTAAAAGAGCTGCTCACCAAGCTAGGTGGGATCTCCTTAGTCTGTGCTCCATTGAAAAATCCAAATTACTGGGATTCCCACTATGCTTCTCTGGGGACCATTTCACAAGGTTCGTTGTGAATAAGCTCACATTGTTGCTGAGCTAATTTTCTTGCAGCTTACATTGTATTTATCCTTTTATAATTTGATTGCTTTTAGAGTTCTCAATTCAGCAAGACACTGGTATTGGTATTTGAAGCTTCTTTTTAGTTGTCTTTTAGTCTAAAATCTGCAACTATTTAATTCTTTCTTCCTAAACCCATCATCCTATTTGTAGGTTTCTCCTTCTCAGAGTTCCTAAAAGAATATGTCTTGTGATAATGTGGGAAGATGTATATTGGGCGAAAAGGCATGGTAACTTTCTGCAAGTTACATTTTTATTTGGAGTTTAGATGAATTTTGAGAAAACATATTGACATGACACCAGTGCTTTTGTTAACTTGTTTCTGTTCCCAGTCGTTTCATACCTATAATATTCCACCTCCTCTGCCTTTTTTTTTTTCCTTCTCATTTCTATGAAGGGTAAAACAACTCTGTGTTGTGTTGTTCTGTGGGCAGAGAAAGCTTTTTCAGAGGCTTTCTAGAGCAATGCATTTGAGTTAGTTGTCTGCCATGGGCTGGTACTGCATCCTTTAGGCCTGTCACTTTAATCAGTCAAAACATAATTCTCCCCAGATTGTCCTCCCTTCAATTTTCTCACCTGCAGGTGCTAATACTAAGGATGTGGTGGAAGTTGGGCCCAGGTGATTACTTGAGATTTTTGATTGCATGTTGTTTTGTACTTTCTTATACTAGGTCTGTTGACAGCAGTAACCAGAATGTGTGCACTTCAAAAAGGTACTTGTGTCCCAATGTTCTATGGTTTTATTTTTATATAAGGTTTAGCAATTGAATAAAAGCTTTCCAGATCTCTGCAGGAATATGTGTAATTTGACCATCAATTCTGGATTTTTAGTCATATTCTCACTGGGTAGAAGTGATTTTTCCCTCTCAGTTCTAGACATCTTACATAGATAGTGTGTCGACAGGTGTTGATGGACAAGCAATTTACAGTAATCTCTTATGGTGCTTATTCTGTAGCTCCCTGAATTATAAGTGACATGCTGGCAAAGCTGAACAACTGATCACCAGATCCTGGCATAGTGTTAAACATGGCTTCTGAGGCTGCTCAGAATTTCCTTCAGCCACTGTCTTCGTGGATGTCGCAAATATATGAAGCTCTCCAACAAGCAGGGGACTCTATATCTGCTTCACTGCTGAATTTGAGCGGAGTGGGCCGTAAGTCAGAAGAAGAGAGAAACCGGGACTTGGAGAATAATGGAGGAGTTTATGAGGATTATTCTGAGGAATCAGATGATGAACAAGACCTGGCCCTCTGGGATGAGGAATATTTATATCCTAGAGAAGATGGTTACATTGGGGGTCCTGATTTTGCTTCACAAGGTCTCCCTCTTGACTCTGACTTGTGTCCACAGAGGCAAAAACAGGTTAAAAACACCAGCACGTTACCAGAGCAGTATGCTGACAGCACCAGGTCTTTGACAGCCAATGGATCCTACTGGACAAGTGAAGATCTCCATCCCCTTGATCGGCTTCCTCCCATTGCTGAGGAAGAAGGTGAGCATTCTATGAGGATGGGAGGTCCTGAGCACAACCTCAACATGGATGGTTCCTTAAAAAGTAATAATAACAAGGCAAGTTTTGCAGGTAAGCAGCCAGCATGTAGCCTGGAGGTATTATTCAGACCTTTCTTTTTCTGGTATTGATTTGATTTAGTTGCTAATCTGCTCGTTATGTTCTGTGTTATCTTTGTTTCCCACAGCTGAAATAAAACACCCCAAATCCCAAACAAAAATTTAACCTTTCCAATGCTTCTCTTGTACATGAGACTAATTTCATTGAAGTAAGTGGAAATCTCCAGGGTGAAATGCCACGTGTTAGAAGGCAATCAGGCCCTGTTGCTGCAGCAAGGAGTGTTTTG
>VXAU01006020.1:278492-458501 GCA_013399695.1 Formicarius rufipectus
CCCGTTTAGTTTCTTGTAGAAAGACTCTTCAAAGGGAATGTTTAGCCTTAAGCCTTTGCTTTGAGAACCATCTGCCTTTGCGTCATTGCTATTAAAGATATATATAATCTCAAACCTTGTTTCTTTGTGCCAGGAATCTCAAGATGTTACTGTGCCATGTGCTGTGAAATGCTGTACTAAAAAACCAGACATATCTCATGATTTTATGGATGAAAGACTCCCAAATCACTTTCCTCCCCTCCCACCACCCCCACAGGCTTTTCAAATAAGACTGAAGAGGACAGCAGGCAGGAGATTATGGGAAGGAAAACTGAGTTTGATATTTTCAGTTTAAAATAGGCCTAACTATGACTTCTGATCATTAAGTGACAGGAACAGCTTTTCAAGCAATAGCGTTTGGGACTGAGTTTCAGCCATGTGACTTTTACTCATCCAGTATCAGCATAAGTGGTGCTGAAAGTTTCCTGAGCCACAGAGGTCTGATGGAGATTTATGTCCTGACTTCACACAAGAAAGCTGAAGTCCTGCTGGCACCATCCTCGGGTCTTGCTGGGATAAAGCTGCTCTCTATAAACATCCTAGTAATGGGGGTAAGGGAGAAAGGGACTGGTGGGACTGGGTCTACAATATGGAGCTGATGAAGAACATGAGACTCACTGAGGATCTTCAGAATTTGGCTTAAAATGCCTTTTTTATTTAATCCTTTTTGTTTGTTTTTAAACAGGCAGTACATGCTCTTGAGAATATGTGTTTTATTATGACCAAGAGCTTTTCATCACTCTTGGCTTCTAGGATAGTCTTACATATTCAGCCTTTTCTGTGCAGACTGCAGAAGATCAGCTTGTTTGTTTTTGTATTTAACAAGAATATCAGACTGAGAGGGTAGAAACCTTTATGGTGTTCTTAAATGAATGTTAAGATTAGCTCTTTTCTTTTTTACTGTTTCTCACAATGTTGTGGCCAGGGAATGAAAAATTAAAAAGAGCCTTTGCTCTTGCTGTTCTGTCTCCCAAACTGGGACTTGTTTTGTATTCCAAATGAATGATTGCCAGTTCTCAGGTAAAATGCCTCAGAGTTGTATCTCTTGGAGCCCAACCTCTGTCTTGTGGTATCCATATACGTTGCCTATGTGATATCCTGCCCCCAGAGTTTGTTCATAGGCACTGAGCCAATGCTGCTGCAGGGCTGGATTTGCTGTGTGTGCTTGGGTTACGTGCTCAGTGTGTGCGCAGAAGCGAAGCAGGGCAAGTAGTGTCCCTTCAGGGAGTGCTGGGGCTATGGGTCCTCTTGGACAAGGGCAATCCTGGGCATAACTTCACTTCCTGCAGAGCCTGTACACTCCCAAGAGCAAATCCTGGGGTTCAGCCAGGTGCCAGATGCATCATTCCAATGGTAGCCTCCAGATCTTTTCCTTTCTCTGGACTACACCTTTGTTCACAGTGGATGGGAGGAAAGGTAGTGAGTTCTAAGGGAAATGGGAGCCAGAAATAGGCTGCTGTTGCTGTCAGAGCAGTTTGTCACCTGCAGACTTGTCTGCAGGGACATCTGAGAAAGAGCCTCCTTAGGAGCATGTGACGGACCAGATGAAGATTCCCGGTGAGAGAGATTTAGCGTGAGACAGATGCAAGAGTAACCCATCATTGCAGCTGAAGGGAAGGGTCTCTCTGGACCACTCTCCCAGCTGAGAGCAGGTACTGATCAGGCTGCTATTAAGTCCATTTAAATGTTTATTGGCTTTCCTTCTCAACAAAGTGTCTGAAGCCATTGTGGACTGGGAGGCTGTTCTTACAGAGCATCCCAGCACCTACCTTGCTGCTTCCTAGAGCTCTCTGCTTCCACAAGAAACACTTTAGGGAGCTTTGCATAGTTTTTCACCCCAGAAGGAATGTAATTCCGAATACTCTCAAATAGGTTTTAAGCTTTTAATCTCTGCAATGCACTGCACAAAGGGCCATCCAATGGTCTCAAGTTTTCATAGTCATAACATGGGCTGTTTGAGGGTTAGATGGCTGGGAACTGATGCCTTTTTTTTTCTCAGACCTAAGTTGTATAACAAGAGAGAAAGTACTGAACTGTGATTTGAAAATGTCTTCCACAAGCTCTTTGATGTGGAAGAACTCAGTTTGCTCTTCTAAGTGAACTTTCACTTCCAACATACCCTTTATATTTTATTTTTCAACTCTTTATTTCCTCTTTTTCCTTTAGATTCATTCTCTAACATCAGGAGTGTGAACTCTTCTGATGGTAACCTAGACATGCAGAGAGACTGTAATACCCTGGCAAATTAAAATTTCAGTCATGGATTGAAATGATCAAGAGAAGATATTTGAGGTATCCTTATTTCTGTTACCTCTGTTATGTAACCCTAAGTGACAATGTAAGCAAGTATATGGACATGCTGACATTCAGCAAAGCCATTTAGTAGCGTCAGAAGGAGTTTTGAACATTTTTCCTTCCATTTGGTGTCCCCCCCGACCCATTTCTGCAAAATACATGTGTCCTGTTTATCCTTAGATTCTTTTCAGAACATTGCATCTTGACTTTATTTCACTTAATGTACCATATTTCTCTCCACAATAGAATATTTTAAAGCTAAATTGACACAAAACAGTAGCAATGCTGAATGCTTTTTGTTGCCATGGAAATATTTCTGGGCACTTACTGAAGACCTGGTTGCCAATAGTAATGTAACAGAGAAAATAGATATGCTTCATTTAGCAGCCACTGGTGATTAAGGAGCCACAGAAACCTGTGTTACAAGGTCATTCCAATATATAGTTTATTGGGTTTAGGAGAAAAAATCCCCACAGCCCTAGATGAGAATCATTTTGTTTTAAAGGAAATGCAAAACAAAATCCAATAGCTGTTCCCTTGTCTTACATTGACAGCATGCTTCTGAGATGAAATAAAATACCACTGTAGTTAAAAATCATCATTACGCCTTCTCCTTTTTATCAAATATGTTTTTGATCACATTTTTACCTCCTAGGAAATGTTTCCTAGCTCCCGGAGTAGATTTTTCTAGGCTCATGTGCAGCATGCACATTATTGAAAACAATTTTTAGGCTTAGGGATCTAATAAAGTGTTTGAGCAATGAAATTTTTGGGTTCCTAAGTAAAACTGCTGTCAGACACCTTGCAGCGTGCTAATCACAGGGTGCAGGTTTGGCTGCTGCCGAGTCCTAGTCTGTAATTGAATGATGCTAGTAAAGTTGTAGCAAGGTTTCCATCAAATGTAGGGAGAAGTTTTTCCCCTTTGGGTGCTTTTGATCCACAGTTTACTGATGAGAGCAATTCAGGAAATATTGCAGTGCCAGGTGTTTAGTTTAAGAAGTTCCTGATGGGAAGGCAGCGTGTGCAGATCCCTGCCACCACATGGAAATCATGTAGTCATGAATTTTGCAAATACAGGTGAACTTGCTCTTGCAGACCCTCATCCGTTGCCTGACCTCAGTGTTTCTGACAGAGAAACTGTCTCACATCGCAGGGCAGGGATAGAGCAGCCTTTGCATCCCCCTGTGGCTGCCGCTCATCTCAATGCGGGTGGCTGGCAAATGCGTGGCTGCCAAATCCATCGTTGAACGTTTGGCTTAAAAAAATTGAAAAAAAAAACAACCAGTAGGGCAATAAACCACATCTAAAAGTAGTGCACTGCAGGCAGAGCAGTAGATAGGGCCAGTCCATCCACTTCCAAGCATGGATCTATGTGGAAAAAACCCAGTAACAATGAAAAATGTGAAGAAGGGCAATAACTGTGCCATGAAAGCAATGGCTTTAGCCTACTTCTTCCTCAGGGCCCAGGTCCTTTCCAAACAAAAGTGCTCATTTAGTAAGCGGTTTCAGCAGGCACTGCCCTGAAAAGGCATGGGGACAGACACACCAGCAGAGCTGAGTTTTCTGAATCAGAGCTGAACTGTTTTTGCATGTGCCAAAACCAGAGAGTTCTGTGATGGAAGAGTCTCCTGAGCTGACTGACACCAGGTTCATAACACTGGTGTAATATATAGGTGAGCATGACTCTTCAGATGCAAGTCCTCGGTGATTTTAATTCATCTTGCTAGCCAAAGGTTGCATTTTAGTTGCACTAAAATTATTTTTGTGGCCTTGGAATGCTAAGAGTGTCACATCTTAAGAAGTGTGGCATCCTAATAGGGATCTTGTCTGGATGGCTTGATAGTCCTCAGTACATGTGTGAGGGAAGGCACACCTCTGAGGCTCTGGGAGTTTTAAAAACTAGAAAGTGCTATTGCATTTACTTACCTTGGCCTCCAGCTTCACAGGGGTCATTGATTTTTGCTAGTAATTGCTGTAGTAAAGGAAATTATTCTTTCTGCTGTATATGAACACTCCTGACCTCAGTAAATGACCCTTCCTATGGGCAGGAAGTCCAAGACAAGAAGTGAGTTTTCATTAGATCCTATAAACCCATATAGCAAAATATACCCACAACAAAAAGATGCTGATTGTGTCATAAATTAAATTTCTGCTTGAACTCGAGACTAAAATAAGTAGATGGCCAGTCTCCATGTAAAGAAGTGAAGTGTTTATGAATTTTATCACCTGTCTGGATATGGAGCCAGCCAGAATGTAGCCCTATAAAAATCAGTGCCTGTACTCCAAGCAGGATATTTAAAGAAGCTACACTGAATCAATACCACCACAAGGGCTGAGTGAAGGAAAGCAAAGGCAGATGGTGGACAAAAACACTTCACAGAAAACACTCCTGGCAACCTGAGTGGGGCAAAGCACAAATGTGACTGGGGATGTGCATCTGGTCTCTGAAGAATGCAGAACAAGTCTGCAATTTTATGAAATGAAGTGCAGACGTGAGTTTGCATTGAATGCCTTCTCTTTGGGAAATTCAGAACCACTCAAAGTGTTTGTGCACAGACTTTTGTCCTTGTGAAGGTGTTACAGTGTTCCTATTTATAATTAAAGTAGTCATTTGCAGTCCTGTCTCTTCAATGTTTCAAATTATAAGGGATCTTCATCCATGATGCCAGAAGTGAGTGGCAAGGAGAGTATACAGTAGCCCTGAAAGGAGGGGAAATTGTGGTGTATCAGTTTTACAGCTGGGGAAATGAAGCCAAAAAGTGGTTCAAACCACAAATTTTCAAAGATGGTACCATTGCCAGCTCTGTCTTGGACCTGTCAGCATTGCTGTTCACCCTCATTTGGGGATTTTAGACACAATACCTTTGTCAGCCCACAGTAGATCAGTAGTTTGGGTTTTCACCAAGTTCTTTGTCTGCTGGGCAGAGCATTCCTTGTGCCTGTCTGCCGTAGGGGCATGAGAAGGGATGCTCTGTTCAGGAATACTTGTCATGTGCTCTTGTCATCTAGAAGGTTGCATAAGCTGTACAGAGAAGGATGTATTTGAGAAGATGAAATGGATTTTGCCGTTCAGTGCAGTTACAGAACAAACTGTGTGTGTGAGCGTGTGTGTTTGTGCATGTATTTTCTGATCCACTCTTGCTAAGTGACATCCTCTTCCCACTCCCCATATGGCAGTTGCGACTCTACCTTCCTCTGGGAAGGTTGTTTAGGACTCAGGAGACTTCATTTACCAATAAACAGCATCTTGGCAGCATCTGGGAAATGCTGCCTCTCTCCTAGAAACCCTGCCTCCTCACCTTCCATCTCCTACTACAGGCGCGGCAGGTGTGAATGATCTCATTGTGTTGTGGTGGAGGTTACGTGCAGACATACTAGCAGCATTCTGTGCAGAGCTGGGACATAGTATTTCTGTGTGCTGATACAAACAGTAGTACTGTTTGTCTCTCTCTTTTTTTTTTTTTTTTTGGGTGTGCGTGTGGTTCTTTTCATTTGCAGTTGTTGCTAGCTTGGCCTGCCTGTGCTTGGTCAAAGCATGGATAAGCTGCTTCCGTTCTCACCTGGCCTCTTTTCACTGCTTAACAGCACAAAAAACCACTAAAGTAAACTTAGATGAGATGGGATCACACTGCCAAAAAGTGAGCTGGTGTTGACTCCACCTCTTGCCAGTCTGGAGTGTGGATATGACTTCCTTGTGCCCAGTTAATTTTCGGCTGTTGCGATGACCTGGTGGCAGCAGCCATCGTTTTGAGTGGCCTCATAGTCTCCTGAAACAAGTTTAGTAACCAAGGAGAAAGATTTCAATGAAAGAAAATAGGGAGACCACAGTCATGGAGGTGAAACTGTACAGTTTTAAGGGCAGTGGATGTCTTCGTTAGACTATGGGGGTTTTCCAGGTAATGCGGAAGGAGTGATTGGGCTGTACCTCTGCAGATGCGGTTTGTGTGATTCTCGAGCAGTTTCCACAGGTTGACTTTGGTTGAATCTTAAATTAGTCCGGAGCAGAATCAGTAGAAAATCCCTTCTAACGGCCGTGAAAATAGCTGATGCTCTCATGGCATCATTGTCCTGCCTAAAGCTTCCCTGTTGTCCAGGCAAGTGCTCCCCTGTCTAGATAGCTCAGTACCCATGTGAGATAAAGCAACCCTGAAGGGACTCTAGGCCTGAGGTCTTGCTCCCCACCCTAAGCTGTGCACTTGGAGGCATCTCTCTCCTCAGCCTGAGAGAGTTAAGCCTATACTGTCCATACAGTTGCAGCATAATCTGTGTGGGAGTATTTTTCAGCAAGTAACATGAGAGTGGTGGTGCTGGAGAGAAAGCCCTGAGTTTGGATTAATGAGAGCACTGAAGTTTGCTGAAGCTCTGTGTTGCAGGGTCAGTTTTGGGGTCTAGACTTATTGCCATAAATAACATATCTATAAAACCCCTGGACCTGCGTTTTGTGATTTCCAGTTACTGATGTAAAACTGCGGCTGAGGTACAATGTCCTTCCCCTATCACACAGCTGTGCTACCTCCCATGCCTGGCCTCATGAACAAGCCACTGTGTGCTGAACTGGACAGCCTGTTTCTTCAGCCAAGAGTTTCCAGCCCCTTCCTTATTGTTTTTGAGTCAGGTGAGTTGGCCACGTGATTCCTAAAACTGAAACAAGGGGATGAAGGAAAGGGAAAGCGGACAGGGTGGTCCCTTTTGGGTGACAGCTTTGGTCCTGAAGGCATGTGGGTCTAGTTGCACCTCATCCTCACTCACTGTTGCACTCAAAGTCAGTGATTTTCTCAGGAGTGCTGTAGTATCAGAGGTGTTACAGCAGCAGTAAAGGTGACTGTGGTGGATCCACCCTCTGGCAGAAAAGTATCAATTAGAAAAATAAGTGGGAAAACATCTGCCTTGTTGCAATGCAGTTCTTATCTATAGCAAATGCAAATAAATATATTTTCAAGGGAGTTCATTTCCACTCTGTTAATCAGCAAACAAAGGCATGTGGGTGTGAAGCTGATGGTTGGGTGATGTGAATGGTATGTGCATGCCCCGACTCTCACAGGCTGTGAGTGTGGAGTAGTGAAACCACTTTAAAGAAGAGCAAGAGTCAGTGACCTGAGTTTTCTGAGTATTTTCTTGGCCAGTTTGATTCTTGCTAAATGAAAGGAGCTAGAGCCAATTCAGAGAAAATTCCTTAAATGTAGAGGAGGATGCTTACAAAGTGACTCCCTTGCATTAGAAGAAGTGCATGTCCAAGCCAAGCCAACAAGTACAAGGGGTGATGGATGGGGAACCTGAAGGGATTGAACCCATTGTGGTTCAAAAGCTACCAGGAAAACTGTCATAAAAAGAATACTGATAAAGTGAAAGTTATTATTTTTTGCTGAAAGGACAGTGTTTTCTACTTCATCAGCCACTGGCACCCAGCAGTTTGTTTAGTTTCCAAGTCCATGAACATTTACAGCCCCACACCCCAGAGCACACACAGCTACACTTGTGCCCTGCAGTTTCCCCAATGTAGACATGACTTCTGCTGACAGAAGGTGCTTTTCTGCCTCTGCAGCTGAATGTTTTCTGCAAACAACCTAACCTGAGTTGTCAGAGAGGTGTAGGCTGACTCATGGGTGTAACTGTGTGCACACCAGGGGGTTTCCTGGCTTAGCAGTATCTCCTACAGTTTGTAATATCTTTTTTCTTCCACTTATCCACAAATCATGGGCTTGTGCTAATAGAACATAGTGGCACAAATGAAGCCTGACTCATACTCATTCCACATGTAAAATGTAAAGTAGGAGATTGGGAAAATTGGGGATGACTGTGGTTCATCCTCTTATCTGCCATTTCCTATAGCCATTGAAGAACCTACAACAGCACAGTGAGAGTCTGTTTGAAGTTGAATCCCATGTTCCTATTTTTAAAATCCAAATTTGGGAGTAGGAAAAAACCAACAGGAAAATATGTTGGTGTTCATGCTGTTTTCTGTGGGCAGTTCTCTATTTCTTTGCACAGCAGTGTGCAGAATTGGAGTGTATTGCTTTGACTGCTGTATTGTTCCGCTAAGGAGGTGCTTGATGGTTGGAGCCAAATAATGTTTTCTTGCTGATTACTCTCTTTTTTGTTGTTTTGTTTATTTGGGTTTTTTGTTTGTTTTGGAGGCTTTTTTTCTTTGTTGGTTGGTTTTCTGGTGGTTATGTTTGTTTGTTTGTTTGTTTGTTTGTTTGTTTTTTAATTGTTTTTGTTGGAAATATCCCATGGTATGAAGGCTTCAAAGTCATGATTCTCTCTGCCTGCACTGCCTGCAAACACTCAAATGCACTTCACCTCAGGAACTTCCCACTTGGTTTGGTTATGGGGTGAGGACAAAGGAGGAGGTAGAAATGGATGTTGCAAGAGCAGGGCACTGTCAGTTTGACACTAAATGGCTCCCTGGTTGTTATGCCTTGCAAAAGGGGCAGAAGCACATGGGGTGGGTACAAGGGGAAAGCCCATCCGAAGGCTGTCCTCTCCTCAGTAAATGACTAGTGGATGTTAGACAGTGGTGGTTCCTGATCACTGTGCTGAGACTCTTTGGCCATAATGGCATGTGTGGAGGCATGGGTCTACTCCACAAATTTTAAATGCATTTTGGGTCAAGGGGCATGGTTTGGATTGGATGCTCTTCTCCTCATTCAAGCCTGTAAATCAGGTAGTTGCATTACTTTGTGCTTCAGTCTGAACTCCCAATCCAAGTGACTATGACAGAAAGAGCAAGAAGACTCCAAAACAGCTACAGAGCAGTAGTTGCATGGGAATTGGTAGGAACAATTCCTTGTGTGTTGCAGTGTGTTCCCTGTACAGATTGTTCCTTCTTTTTCTGAGAAGCTTTAACAAATCTCTTTTTCTGTGTCAGACCTTTCCAGTTTTCCAAAAGAAAAGCCCTTTTCTTTCTGTGTCAGTTCTGAGTTTTGCTGAGGTAGGAGCTGTTGCAGATCACTGTTTCTCTCTGTCATCCTGATCATGAAAATTTTAAGGCCAGGCCTATGTGACTGTTTCTATAATAGCAAAGAACACAGCAATGAGTGCTCCTGGGATGCTCTGAGTGTATGCATTATGCATAGATGCACTAATATTGTCTGACTATATGATCAAATACATTTCTTTTATATAGTACTTCTTGCTTCCTTTAGGGCTTGGTGATGTTCCCATTGAAACTCTTGCTGATTTCCATAGAGTAGGATCAAAATCTTTAAGACCAAAGTGGACACAGAAGGGCAGCATTAAATGGATAGGAAAACCAGGAATTCGGCATTTGCAGCGTTTTCATTGTTCAGCCAAAATGTCTATTGTTTGTTGTTGTTTTGTTGGTTTTTTTTTGTTGTGTTTTTTTTTTTTTTAGCACACAGGAAACACAGGATGTGTACATTACATCTATACTTCACACCTACACTACATATTTTATGCAGTAATTTTTTTTTTTCCTGGGGTAAACTTGGAGCAAATGATGTTATTCTTTATACTTGGTAACACTGCAGAGAAATCTTGAATTATTTATTTCATGCATTTTAGTTTAGTGTATTTGGATGCCTGTAAGCTAACTTTGTAACTGATTGGGTGTTTGAAATTTCTGAATAAATAGTGGTAGTTTGAAATACCTTCCCAGAAAAAGAGGTCACCCTCTTTCCTCCCCCACTGTCCCCTCTGGGGGAAAAGAAAACTAATCCCACATGCCTCCTTATGAGCAGTGGGAAGTTGATTTGTAAAACAGATGCTGCATAGAAGTAATTGAGTTGAAGTTGCTAGAAATATGTACATGCTACACAACATCTGCAGATCTCAAGATGTATTCATTATCTTTCCAGAATTTAGATTGTAATTATGGGTCCTTTATTTAAGTTTCCATGGTGACAGAGAAAATGTTTCCCCCTTGTCCTTTGCTAATCAGGACACTTGTGTATTTGAATGGCGATCGTTTTCCTCTCCCCTGGGTAAAGTTACTTTTATTAATACAGAGATATTAAGTTGACATGGAGCTGTCTGCTGCTCAGGCACCGATTCAGCAGCAGACGTATCAAACATTTGCTGCAGATTCCCCAGTGCCACCGTTTAATTAGCCTGGATGCTTCCAAATGTTTGTGAGAAATAGCAGCCACTGTCATAACAAGTGATGCAGTTGTGCTTTGGGGATTGGTAAAGCTGAAGTCAAAGTCAAGCAGCCAATAATATATCAAACCAGGTCAAGCTTCTGTCCTCCATCCCTCCACCCTTCCTCTTCTGTCTTAGGAAAAGGGCTCTGCTGTGTTTTGCAGGGAGTTGCAGTGTAGGTCAGAGCAGTCCGAGAGTGCTGCATCCCTGTGGCCTCTGCAAAATTTGCTGTAATAGTCAAAATTGTACACTGTGTTAAGGCACATTTATTTAACTGTACAGTCTCATGCCCAAGACCCAGGATTTTAATGTTACAGTTGGTTTAGAAAACGGTGAAAGATGTGGTTTAATTACTAAAGATGCTATTTTGCTCAGGATTTTTGGTAAGATGTTTAAGTGAAAAGTGGACTTTCAAACTGGAAATTTTTTTACTTTTTTTCTCTTAATCACCCAAATGATACACATATAAATAGAACTTAACAGTCTTTTCTGAGTATTTAAATAAGTTTTGTAGAGCTTGCATGAACTGCAGGTAGTGAAAGGCAGGTAGTTGACTGAAATGGAGTGCTTAGTTTAATGTGTTTTGTTTATTTGAATAGACCATAGCACATTTGGGCCACAGGGTTGGTGCAGCTTGAAATAACGCTTGCTTAAGAAAATTTCACAGAAGCGTATTTTTAACAATGTTCATAAAAAAACCCAATTTTTATTGCAGCTGGTAACTGACCGTTTACAAACTAATGTCTAAAACGTTTTCCATTTCTATCAGAATAGGACCACTTAGCTTTTTCCTCCAACTGAGAGCAATTTTCTAGAAGGAACAGTAGGTTTATTGTCAAACTGACAAACCAGACCAGAGTGTCAAATTACCAGCATGGTGGCACGAGAGCAGTCAGCTTGTACTGGGCTGGTGCTGGGAGCACTTGACTCTGGTGCTCCCAGATTTCTCTCTGTCCATGGAGTGGAGGGCAGCAGCAGGCAAATTTATGGAGCTGTGACAGCACTTGTCATTAAGTTTGCACTGCAGATTTTTAACAGACCAAACACAGTGTGTAAAAGCAGGACCCAGTTTCCCCACCTGTAGCTGTCTGGCTGGTGTGAGGTTTGGGATGGAAGAAGGTGCTTTCTCTCCCAAACCAACCAGTGTCCCTGAGAGAACTGCCCTCTGCCCATCTGGCTGCGGTGCCCATTTGTTCAGCTGCCAGGGTTTACTGTGGCAATTATCAAAGCAGGTCTTGGCAACCATATCCTGCACTTCATGCTCAAGAGCAGGCAGTGGCCTGACGACATTTGACAGCTGGCTTGTTCACACACGTGTTCACAAACCTGACAAACACACTGGCTGCCCTCTGTCCCCACTGCTCCCCTCTCCATGCGTTGGTGGGTCAAAATGTCCTGCTGTTGTGCTTCCCTGGTGCTGCTGGCAGGGAGATCAGCAAAATGCTTCTGTGTTTCCATCCTGACAGAGCAAGGCCAAGTATATATAGTATGTACCGAACCCTCCTTCCCCCATCTGGTGGGAATTCACACACTAATGAGGGTACAGTCATCTCCTATGCAGAGCACGTGTTGGCAGCAGGAGGGGAAGGGCATCACAGGGACGTGCTCAAATGCGTATCTTCACTTTTAAAGGTTATAATTTACATTGGTCTCCTGAGTTCGTCTGCTGCTGGCAGATGGAGTCAGCAGTGCCTGTTAGCCACGTGCCATATTTATGTGTTCATGAGCAGGTAACATCTGAGCTGCTTTTTCTGCACAAAATAAGTTTCCCTCTCCACCTTAGCAGGAACTGCAGAGGAATGGAAGTGTGGAAAAGTTTTCAAGTCCTTTGCTTACTACTTTGTACATGCCAGTGATTTTGCAAGTGGTTTTCTGTGTGTTGTGTCTTTGTGTTTTGCTCTGTTAAATACCTTCATTAAAAAAACAAAGAACAGGAAAAAAACCCCAAACCCAACTAGGTTAACATGCAGAGTTGGACAAGGTTTAGTAATATGTATACAATATGACATTCACAGACTTTCCAGAGGCTTGAAGTAATAGGTGATTCTCTGGTTCATTCCTTAATCCTCCCTAAACTCTTGATCCCCCTTTTCTCCGTAGAAGGTCCACCTGAGAGCCAGAAGTGTGTTGTATCCTCTGGCTTCTTGGCCCAGGGCCGCACACTGTCTCAAGCCCAAATCGTGTTTTTCTGCCAGAGAACAGTTACAGGGAGGACGAGGAACAGAGAGCATCTTCAGGCAACAATGATGAGGTGGTTAAGCAATTTGAGATCTCTGTCATGCTCACAAAGCTTTCAATCGGAAGTATCTGAAAAATCAGCACCAGCAGGGGTGGGGCATAGACCCAAATTCAGCCACTTGCCTTCCAGCCACAAGGAGCATAGTACAGAAGTATCTGAATGCAAAGGTACTGTTTGCATGAAAAAGGTTAAAGAACTTGCAGTCAAAGATCTGTAGTCTCAACACAGAGAGATTTTGTTGTGGAGAACAAATCCTGATTCTTGCTTTCTCTCTTACTAAACTTGGTTTCCTAATTGGTTACCTGAAGCTAAAATATTTGGAGGGAAGAGTCTGGGTTGAAGACTTACTCAAGTCCATGAAGACTTTTCCGTTAATTGTATATCGTTACTGAATTGTGTCCTTAATCCTCAGGGGTTTTCATGGATTTTTATTGGAAATTCTACCAGGATAAGGACTGCAGGGCTCGGTTCTAATTATTTTTGATCTGTGCCACATAAGTCATCCCATTAGCAAGACTTTTAGCAGAAGCTGAGTATCTCCTTTGTAACAACTTTACAAACACAAGGTGAACAGTGAATGAATTATGCAGTATAATTTGCCAGTGCATATGCCAAATGTCAGGCAATGACAGAAACTAAAAATTTATGGCACAGAAGGGAAGAATTTTATGATCTTCCTGGACTAATGTAATGACTCTTTTATATAAACAGAGATGAAATGCATTTAAAAACATAGCTATTTAGAAAATTGACCTGAATACATTCTAAAATATGGAGAGGTTCATTTGAGGGAAGAGCAATGAAAGTGCCCTTTGTTTTTAGTTTCATAGAGTGTTTTAATTTTGAAATAGATTTGTTTGATTTTAATGTACCCTCCAATTAGAGCGACCATTTAAAGATATGTCTCTCCAATAACTTTTCCTCTGGTGCAACGTGGTGCAGAGTTGCTCTTTTTTTTTTCCTTTTTCTTTTTTTTTTTTTACAGAAGTAATATTAATATTGGTTAAATAGCTGTTCAGAAACTAAATGAAACCAAGTGTTGAACCCTGCTTTCACTGAGACACTCAATCCTTTGTCCCATTCCTCACAACGCTCAAGATTAGGCTTTTTGTTACAAATGCCTATAAATTAATCTTTGGGTGTGCCAAGTCACCCTCAAATCCAGAGAGGCTTCTGAGCATGTAGAGCTGCTGTTACTGGGTGTAGAGTGATAGTTGCACACACCTACAGCTCCTGATATGAGACCTTTATTTGGGAGAAAAGTGGTTGGGGTAAATCTTAGATAACCTCACATCTTGCTACCCTCCAGTTACTGGTCTGAGAACTGCAGATGTGTGAGCGTCCCTGTTGGCCAGCGGTTGGTGCCATGGTCACAAAACATAAATCTTTGTGGGAGTGGAGCCATCATTGTGCTCCGAGGGTGTATTAAACACTGTTCCAGCCGAGCAGATTCTCTGGGCCTGTCTGGGTTGGAGGGATGAAGGGTCATTTGAAGGTGCTGGGTCCAGACTGGATCATGGCACATTCAGACTCTGCCTGAGACTTCTCATGTTCTTTTAACAGACCTTTTACACATATTGATGGCAGTTTTCATATCTTATGGGATCAGAAATATATAACTAACTTAGGCACACAGCAAAGTCGAGCATCTTGGAGAGCCTTGAATAGCTTCTCTCCCACTCAGCCTTGACATACGGCAAAGTCTTCTCACATGTTCTTACAGGAGATTTTCCCTGACCCTCTGTGACTGCTATCAGTGGCATGACAGTCTGCACTTTGGACTCATTTAGCTTTAACTTTTCACCTGTTAAAAAATCGTTGTAGTAACCTGAATAGCTCTTGGAAAGAGGAGTGCACATCACAGGAAGGAAGTGTTTGGAGGATGCTCTGGGGAGCTAAACGGCTTGAATGCCAGCTCTGCCCACAGCCTCTCTGCAAATCACCCTGTTAATAAAGAGCTTATTTTAGTTCTGGAAACATGGAGTCTTCTCAGGCTATTACCCAGCGTGTGGTAAATTAAACAATCTTGGCCTGATTGCATAATGTCACTTGAAATTTAAGATCCTTTTTCTCTTTAACCCCTAAAATTTACAAGCCATATTTGTTTAGATTTAGTGTAATTGGATAATGATTCTGCTCCTTTGAGGCTCCTCTAGGAAGTTTTTTAGCACTTTTTTGGTGGCTAATCTCAAAATTAGCAGGATCACTGCTTGATCTCCCTGCATCAGGTTTGTTTTGTCTCAGTGCAAGGGGGTGCAGGGGTACTGCAGAGGGATTTGGAACTGGGGGTGTCGCAGGGGCCAGGCAAAAGGATTTCTGGTCTATGAGGACAAATATGCCTCAGTCCCACTAATTTGCATCTCTGTTGCTGATACGGTCTTTTAGAAGGGGGTGGGTTGAAATTCACTGCTTATAGCTAGGAGGGTTTCAAGTCCAGAACTACCTGGATCCGTACTGAAATCCTTTTCTCCTCTGAACCATGTTTAAACAGGTTCTTACCTTTCAAAATGAGTTTTTCTTTAATTTTGGGAAATCACAAATAAAATACATACTTTTTTTTTTTTTTGTGAAAACACAGGGATTCCCTGGAGTTCACAGAGTAACCATGGCCTTGGTCAGCACAGGTAACAGTCACACACAAACCCTTCATCTGTGTTTCTTTCTGGCCAATGACCTATGTGGTGTCAATTTATCAAGATCTACCAGGCTCTGTATTTTAACTTTGGCAGCGGGTTTTAGGAAGTGATGAAACCCCCCAGGACATTTCTTTGGCACGTTGTAATGCTTCACAGAACTGAAGGGTTGTGTGCCATTGAAAAGAAAGATATTGTAGATTAGCCAGAAGATTTACCTGCCCATGTAAGGGTGGACTTCACAGTGTTTTCTAACTGATTTTTAGTTTTTGATGTGCCAAGATTTCCCTCTATCTTTGGAGAGATGTTTCCATATCCCAGTTCTTGTTACAGCTCTGTTAGGAGGTGATACTCATTCTTTCATCTGATAAAAGTCACAGTTTCTTCATAGCCAGTTCTCTGACCTTAAATACAGACTTTTCTGATTTATTGGTAATTTCTGTTCCCTGGTCTTCCCCTTGCCTCCTTCCTTGTAGACACATATGGAAAGTTTGGGGGACAGGATTCTTAAGAAGTAACACTCTTTCAGTGTACAATACTATCTGCCCTTAATTTTAGAATTGGCTGCTATTCTCCATGGGAACTCTTGGCTAATTAAAGTTCAGATAGTTAGATAATGCTGTCTGAGCCTATATCCCTGATGCTGTGCTGTTTATTCATGTCAGGTATTCATAAGATGGTTGACATTTTCTTCCTTAAAGATCTCTCAGGTAAATTACAGGCATTTTACTGCTCTGACCTTTTCCTTTACAGGAAGAACTTTTGTTTTCCCCATTTATTTTTGTGAGTATAGTGTTAGAAGGAATGTAATTGGAGAGGTGTAGTTGTTCTAGTCTGTCTAGTTGGGCTATTACCTGTAATGATCCTTTAATACTGGTATTTATACATGATTATCTCTTACCAAATTACTTTAAATTTAAAGAAAAAGCCAGACTGCTTCACTGAATGGTTTTGGTGAATCACCTTTTCCCTTCCTTTCTGTGAATACTACATTTGCTTTCCTAACACATTCATTTTGTGGCTGAATCTTAGAGAGATGACTTGCTCTATTAATATATTTCTGGAGTTCTCCTGTTATGAATAGACTTTTATGGCTTTAATGTAGTTTTTGAAAATTCCTCTATTATTGATCTAGATATTATCCCAGCAGGAGACAAACCCACAAGACAATTGTGTGAGGATAATTTCTTACTACAGAAGCATTTTATTCTGAAAGCCTGCTGTGTGGTGTGTGCTTTGATGGATGACCCACTGTTTAAAATGTGTATTAGACATTGGCTTGCTAATTAAATGCCTTAAGGAGTGCCTGGATCCATCCAGTCTCAGTAAATGTGTGGAATTTCTGTTCCTTTATTTCTTGCTGACATTCTTATGTTTACTTCTTTCTATTTTCTGACTTTATAGAGAAGAATGGAAAAAAATCAAATTACTTTCTACCCTCACTCAAGACTTTCAGCTCAGGGCAGAGGTGAGACAATGAAGGTTCTCAGTTTCAGGATTAGGTCTGCCTGATGGGAGGATGATGAGGAGGAGAAGAGAAGGGTTTTACATTTCAGAAGGGAGTGAGAAGAGGACTCACTTGGAATTTGGGAGACATGAATTTGGATCCCTCTTTGCTCCTGAAGGACCATCTCCTATGAGGAAGAGGCCCATAATTACAAAGCTGTGAGATGCTCTCAGACTTCTCTGTTGAAGTGCCTGTGCTGAAAGCATTTTACTAGGATGAAGGGTGTTGAAGTTGAAGAAAGGGGATAAAGTTATTCTCCTAATTTCTGAGTTGTTAAATTGAAAAGGTAGCCAAGGAGAGGGGCAAGGACTTCTCTACACCTGCAGGAAATGTTTCCTAAGTATAATTCCCATTCCTCTTGTTGAATTTTGTGTGTGTGTGAAGCAGGTATGCATCAGAAACAGTACATCTGCTGCTAAGGCCAAACATAGAATTTGTTCTACTCAGAAAGATTTGGCCTTTTTGTTCTAGACAGAGGGATTTTTAGAGAGTCATAAAATGGCTCAGTTTGGCAAGGACCTTTGAAGTTCATCTAGTCCAATCCCATTGCTGGGATCAGGTTGCTCTAAGTCCCATTCAGCCTGGCCTGAAACACTTCCAGTGCTGGGGTATCCTCAGCACCTCTGGGTAACCTGTTCAACCACCTCACAGTAAAGAATTTCTTTCTTATATCCAATCTAAATCTACACTCTTTCAGTTTAAACCATTACACCCTGTCCTGTCACTACAGACCCTGGTAAAAAGTCTGTAAGTTCTTTCTAAGTAGTGAAAAGCAGCAGTGAGGTCTTTCCAATACTTTCTGTTCTCCAGGATAAACAACCCCAACTCCCTCAGTCTTTCTTCATACAAACAGTGCTCCAATCCCCTGGTCATTTTGGTGACCCTCCTATGGACCTGCTCTACAGGTCCATATCTTTCCTGTGATGAAGACTCCAGAGCTGGATGCAGCACTGCAGGTGGGGTCTCATGAGCACAGAGTACAGGGGCAGAATCTCCTCCCTCTACCTGCTGTCCATGCTGTTTTGATGCAGCCCAGAATGCAGCTGACATTTCAGTCCATCCATCAAATCAATATCTCTCTAATTTAGAGAAAAGGATGTTGTGTGGGACCACCTCAAAGGCCTTAGAGAAGTCAAATTAGATGACATCTGTTGCTCTTCCCTCATCCACCAATGCAGTCACTCCACCACAGCAACCACTAATTTGGTCAGGCAGTCTTGCCCTTTGTGAAGCCGTATCGACTGTCACATTTCTGTCACATTCCTGTGATCCATATGCCTTGACAGATCTTCCAGGAAGATCTCTTCCATGAACTTATCCGGCACAGAGGTGAGACTGACTATTTGGTGGATCCCAGGGTCCTCCTTGCTGTCCTTTTAGAGGATGGGTGTGAAATTTGCCTTTTTCTGGTCACTGGGGACTTCACCTGACTGTGACTTCTCAGGTATGAGGGAGAGCAGCTTAGCAACTTCATGAGACAGTTCCCTCATGTTCCTGGAATGTATCTCATCAGGTCCTGTGGATTTGTGTATGTTCAGGTCCCTCAGAGGGTCTCAGACCTGATCGTCTCCTAAGATGGAGATGCCTTGAGATTCAGAGACTTGAGAGATGTAGGAGAAACAGTCAACAGTGAAAACTGAGACCAAAAAAAAAGTTGTTGGGTACCTCGGCCTTCTCCACGTCAGTTGTCACCAGGTTGCTTGTCTCATTTAACAGACAGGGAATAATAACATTGTTTCATCTAAACAAAAGCTAAATAATAGTTTTCTATTGAACACTGTAATTAATATTATTTTTTTAATATTTGAAGAACAAATTTGAAAAAAAAAAATGTTCTACAATAATGACCTTCTTAAGGACAAACAAGGAGGTGTCTCTTCTTGAGCAGAGGAGTGGACAAGATGACCTCCAGAGATCCCTTTCAACCTCACCTCCTTCTGTGAAACTTTTAAATCCCAAATAGCTTTGTTTGCTAAGGAAGTCATTCTGTTTTCAGTGCTGCTATCAGCTGTCTGGAACCACAATTTGTTTTCTTTCACTGTAACTGCTCCTTGTCTTTTTGAAAGAGATGGAGGCAGAAGCTGGCTCTTTGTGTTCCTTAAGCAAGGTCCATCATGAGTTGCATTAGAAAAAGGAATGTTCCTGTTTTTTTCTGAAATTGCTTGCAGAACATATCCAAGGCCAAATCATGATGTTGTTTTCATCTGTGTCCCTGGACATGTAATTTTCTGTGCTGCTCCATCCAGAGAGCTCTCATAGATGCCTTCAAGTGGAGAAAAGTGCCCTGTGTTCAAAATAAAGACTTTAATGGTGTAGAAAAGGAATCTGTCGTGGCAATTGGAGAAGATTATTTTATTCACATTAATGAACCTTACTTTAGTGTATGGAGTAAGTGAGTAGGACCAGATGAATTAAAACTAACAAAAGCAGGAAGGAAATTAGCGAACATATCTCCCCTCAGTTGTCCTTGGGTCAATTTTGCCCAAGCATGAGATTTGGTGACGCCTAGTTGGCTTCTGCAGATGGTCATGCTCACCTAAACCCTCGGAGATGGGTGATAGGGCCATGGTTGCAGTCTGTTATCTCTGTGAAACTGCTTTCCTCACCAGCACCATCCCCTTGAAGAGAGTGCCAACTCCTCTCTTTTCCTCCTCCTTCTCCTGCATAGAAGGAAACTGTGATACCTGTTCATCAGGCCTATGCTGTGTTCTTCTGTATTTTGTCTGGCCTGTGTTTTCAAGGAAGAGATGGCTTTGGGACTTCAAAGCAGCCCCAAGGCACTTGAATATCCCAGACATTCCATTGGTAAAGACAACTAGTTTCTCATTTCAGGATGGGGTGAGAAACAGCTGTGTTCCCTTCATCAAATACTGATTAGAACAGGACTTGTTATTTTACAAGTTCAGTGCTGTAGTACTGAGAGACTATCTCTTGCAAGCACTGGGGGAAAAAAATTAAAGAAATGAGAGAAAGGCACATCTCGAAAGTTATAGGGGGAGGAATTTGTTCTAATCCTTCTGAAATTATTTTCTTGCTGAAAATTGTTAGATCTGGATGGACTAAGCCAAGTGAGTTACCGAGACAACCTATCCTATCGTGAGGAGGACCATGTATCTGTTGATTCAAGAAGAACACCCGGGAGCAGGGGTGCTGGGCAGTGTAAAGGTCCCAGACCGGAGCCTGGCACTGGGGATGGTGTCAGCCGGGCAGCCACAGAAGGACGTTTGGAAATGGAGACAGCATCTGCCCACCAGGGGTTGGAAGTAAATGATGCCATGGACAGCTCATCAGCTTGGAGCCCTGAGGTACGGTGAATTGTCATTTATCACACGTGGTATAAGCTTTTGAAGGATACTGGGGGCCAGAAAGTGTTAGAGGAGAAATGAAGTGTAAAATAGATCAGCCTGACGCAGGATAATGGTACTCCTGTGTGCATGTGTGAGTGAACATGCACCCCTCCCTTTGTGTTTCCCCTTTTTCTGGTATTTTACCTCTTGCTACTAACACTAATTCACAGAAGCTCTTTTATTGCTTGATTTCTGACTGCAGCCTCTGAACTGAAATTGGAGGCATTAACTGCCTGACAGCATTTACTGTCATTTAGCAAAGAGCACTCTGTGGTGGCCCAGGGCTTTGTCACTGGCTCTGCATGCAGGGTGTGTGCCTCGGGGCATGGTATGTGGTCACTAGGTCGGATCTGTGCCTCTTTTTCTAGGTGGTTTCTCTGACTTAGACAATGGGAAGCATCTGGAAAGCTGGAGACAGCTGGTGGGGAGTGCCTGTGAGTTGGCCAAGTGACCATCGCCCTGGTCCCCATTGATACCAGGCAACCTTTTAGAGAAAGAGAGAACCTGAGGCTGCTTTCCCTTAGTTCTGCACCTTTGTTTTGCAGCCTAAAGAAAACATTTCAGATTGTAAGGCTTTGTAAACATCTGATTACTTAGCATGCCCCTTTTCTCTCCTAATATCTCTGCCTGATGTGTTGATTTTCATAATTTTACCGCAGGATTAAATTTCTGAAAAAATATCAGCCTGCATCAGACATATTAAAAGAACAATCTTTTAAAGGTCACATCTGCCTGAGTTAAAAGAGACTGTTCTTCAGCTGTGGGAATTAATATCTCCATCATACTCTGAGCTACCAGTCTTGGAGGGGAAGGTTCCTCTCCTTGGAGCAGGCTGCCTGCAGCCAGTTGAAGAGATGGAAGGTAGCTCCTTTTGCTGCATATGCTCCAGCCCTAAGGGGTGTTTGGAGCAGCATTTTGGTTTGCTGAACAATCCAGTCCCACAAAACACTGCTCATTGTGTGGCAACTCAGTGTGGCAGCAGCCCTGCCCTCTCTTTGCTGTGTGCCTCTGACACACACTGCTTGTCTGCCCACCTTGGGCTTGTTTCTCCTTTTCCAAAGTTGATGTCCATTGCTGTGGTTCACATGTGCCACAATGTCTCCAGTGTCCTTTTGTATTTCTTTGGAATACATCTCTTGTTTTGCCCCTGGTATCTACATTTTAAAAATGCAAAGAATGATTATAACATCAGGGGACAAATATGCCTAAGGCCCAGTTTATCTACTACAAGCAGCTTCTCATCCAAAGGTATTGTGTGCATTAATGAAAGACTTTTTATTGCAGGAACTAAATGTTCTGACATGCCAGAAATGTCCAAGCACTATTATGCTCCACTCAAAGGACCTCTCTTTAGAGACAGAAATGGTAATTTTATGCCCCTGCAGTGGAACCACAAGTACCATTTCAATCCTTATCCATAATTAGCTGCTCTTTCATGTTTCTCTGGCAGAAACAGACTTATTTTACTTAGTGAAGTGGATATTGGCTGTCCTGAATTACCAGGTTAGACATGCAGTATCCATCAGTATACATTTGGCTTGACCTCACAGCAACTGTGCTGGGCAGAGGGAAAGAAATTCAGATGAAATATCTAAACCCCCATCATTCCTTGGATCTTAATTTAACTGTCTGTATAACCAATATGTTCACAAAGCACTCATAGACCAGCTGAGCTTCGAAAGACAAGAGGAGTTCTGTCAATGACTTCCACAGAAGGGAGATTACTAATTTTGGAGCAAACCTGTACAGGGGTGAGTCCTGGATAGCACAGAAAGGGCCACCTGAGGTCTCTAATGCTTGGTTGCCCATGGAAAGGTTACTGACACAGAATGTGACGTCTCTTTCCGTGACTCCAGTTCATGCAGTTTTCTCTGCAGTGGATGTGGCCACAGCTCCAGTAGCACAATTTGACTTTTCCTGAAATCCAAATCCTTTCTAGCTGTTCAGTCAAAACCCAGGTATCTGACCTTCAGTCTGCACTACATGCTGGAAGAAGGTGAGATACTTAGCCCTGTTGGGATGGGAAAGTGCCTCTTGGATCTTTGTACCTGTGGGTTTATGATGATGCCCGGGAGTTCACATTCTCCAGCTTGGGCATGTAGGTGAAAGCAAAGTCATGCCACAAGCACAGTTGTCTCCACACCTTAGCAGCAGCCCTTGAATGTGCTTTGATTCCATCTCCTCCGTAGCAAATGCACATATAAAAGTGTAGAGGGATGAAAATGTGGAGGGAAATATGAGTCAAGCACAATCCCATTACATTTCCTTCTTAGATACTATTTCATCAGTCAGACAGAAATAACTTGACAGCTACACAGCAGCACTTAACATTTGCATAACACCCCACTCTCTCTGGGCAACCTGGCCTACCTTGCATTCTTGTTCTTTGAAGTCTGCTGTTCATACAGAAAAGTGGTTTAGTGGCCAACCAAGACATTTCATCTGTTGCCCAAGTGGTGTTTTCTCTCCCTTTGACATTACTTATGTAAGACCTCTGCAAGCAGGTCTCCATCACTAAACTGTACACATGGACTTCTGGGTTCATGTGCACAAGTGTTAAACACCTCCGAAAATATGGAAAACTGGAGCTTGGCATGTCATGGCAGATTAATCTGAGCACTTGGAAAGTAGATTGACTGGAAGTAAATATAAATTTTGATGTTTATCTGAAGCCTTGTTTGAGACACATACCACCCTAGACACTTCTGAAGGGACTTACATCAGGCATCCTGTGGCTCATCATCTGTTCTCTGAACAATAAGATTCCTGTGTTGAAAAGAAGTGTTACTTGAAATGCTAAAGAAGAAAAATGTTTGAGGAGGAGGGTGACTCAGATGCTGGTGACAGGCCTTAATTCACCTTCTGGTTATTAACTGAAAATCTTTCCCTAGTACAGTGTATACTCATGTTTAAATACAAATCATTGATCACTATAGCAACCCCTTTATCACATAAAGCACATTCTAGCTCTGAGATAAAAAAGCACTTTTCAACAGAAACGCACACGCCCACTCAGCAGAAGGTAAGGTGAGCATCCATGTTTTTATCTTGTTCTATCAAGATAGTTTTTGTTTTCAAAGTAGGTAAAAGATTGTTTGTGAATTGCTCTGCACATGTTGTGATTGTTTATTTTGATTTTTTTATTCTGAATGTATTAGTATCCAAACTGAAGAGAAGGAACAGATGCTTCTCTTGGGGGATTTAAAAAGGGCATAAAGAATCATTATGTATTTGATCAGACTTTTTGTCCATGATCATTGCTTTAGCTGTAGGAAAAGTGTTGAAATATAGGGTAGCATCTAGAAATGTAATTTCCATTTTGCAAAAAATTCTGATGTGATTTCCTCTCCCATCAAAGTGAACGTGGTGCCTTTTTTTTTTTTNAACAAAATATCCAAAAAGTTAGCAGGTTTGGCTGAAGTGTTTGATTTTGGTAATGTGAAAAAATCCATCTTGACAAAAAATTCCAGTGTATGGTCAAAGTTGGTCAAAATGTTTGTTGATGCCTCAAAATTGACATGAATGAAACGTAAAAGAAAACCCCTTTGTTGAGTTTTTCCCTATACAGAATGTTTGCCAAATTAACTGTCTCCTACAAAACACTTAAATGTTGATGAATTTTTTTGTTGGACGTGTTTCAACAGTTGCTGTTGCTTACTAGAGTGTATGGGGAATATTAATCAAAATCAGGCAATTAACTATCATTGCCCTTTCAAAAATCAATGGGATCCTTCTTTTGCATTGCAACTGCCTACACTTGCAGGCACAAGGGAGGAAAACTTCTTTTAAAATGAAGTTGGGATCACAGAGTCAGTTGAACTCCATTGTTACTACTTCCCACTCTTTGCAGGAACATAATGAAGTGAACAGTGTACCAGCTCATCATGGTGCTCATGAGCCCATTTGCAAATGTGGTGATCTAGATGTCATCTTCAATTATAAATCCTCCAGTCAAAAGCTGGTAGTTACTATCTTGGGGGCCAGAGATATCCCGGACAAAGACCGCAGCGGTGTGAACACCTGGCAAGTGCACACAGTCCTCATGCCAGGCAAGAAACAGAGGGGTAAAACAAGCATTCAGAGAGGACCCATCCCCATCTTCAAGGATAAAATTACCTTCAGTAAGCTGGAGCCACAGGAGTTAAGCAGCCATGCCATTCGCTTCCGTCTCTATGCTGCGCACAAGATGATCGGAGAGAAGATGATGGGAGAGCAGTTGTTCTACATGAGCAACATCAGCCAGGAAGGGGAAGTGAAGGTGACGCTGGTCTTGGAGCCAAGAAGTAACTTAAGTGTAAGTTTGATGAGAGATTTAAGGAGTTCATATAACTGTTCATCTGGTGAGCAGGGACCAGTTGTACCTGAAACCTTTCATTCTAGGCTGTTAGCATCTGACTGGTGGATCTGTACTGCGGTCACTTCAAAAGGTATCTGTCAGGGGAAGCACAGGGCATTTGTTCCCTCTACAAAGCTGTGCTTTATTAACAACAGCTCAGCTAGTAAGCTTACACAAAATCATGTGGACATACTACATCTACATGGGTCATCACATGCTGCGCCATTCAGAAATAGTAGGTTGGTCCAGGAAGCACCAAGGCTAATTATGTCTTAATTTCAGTAAGTAGTTCTTGTGCACATTGTGTTGATGGACCTCTACTACTGCCAGTGCAGGAGCTACCTCATTTGGCCCTAGCTACTAGCTTGTGTATCTCCACATTTTGCAGTTTCCATGTTGCCAGAAATGCTTAGTAATATTCCTTTGGAAGTCTAATGGAAATCTAGAGGTGGGTCATGTGAAGAGGAACTGGCTGTGCTGTTTCCTAATATTCCATGCACATCACAGTCATATCCAGCTCTGGCTGTGCCAATCAATTTGTGTAGATGAGCTCTGTCATGATTCATTGTCTACAAAAAGCTCAGTGAGAGGCAGTGCACACAAAATGAATAAAACATCATACTCCAGGTGAAGAGGGAATAGAGAGAGCATTGTGGTAGCAAGGAAAGAAGGTAAGAAAATGCATAGTACATGACCAAAACCCCCCAAACTGCAGACTGTATTTCATCCAACAGCCATTATCAAGGAGATTGAGTATTAATGCAGTAGGATGTTTGCTTATCTCAGAGGCTTTGATTTACAGTAGTGATAACACATTATGCAGAGTTTCTCATCTTTAAAGAGAAAGTTCAGGGATGTGTTTTTGTAAAAGTCACGCTCGGATTCTTCTGGTGCCTCAGTGTAATTAATTCTTAGCTACTGTAATTTCTTAAGAGACATCTTACTAAACAAGGCTACAAAATATAAATTAGGAGAGGGTGGTGGTGAATGTCCTGATGATTCTCACCGTGCTCTTTCCCTGCAGAGTGCAGATTCTCAGCTTAGTCTGTCAGCAATCTCTCACAGTGATAGCGCTTCTTCAACACAGTCCCTGTCGCATGGAGGGGTGCCAGAGCTGCTTGTGGGATTGTCATACAATGCCACTACGGGGCGGCTGTCAGTGGAGATGATCAAAGGCAGTCACTTCCGAAACCTCGCAATTAATAGGCCACCTGGTAAGTACTTTCACTGCTATTAAATAACACCATCAAGTCAAAATTTGCTTTTTATTTTCTTCCTCAAGGTATTCGATTACGCTGTTTCTGAGCTGAGTTTCCTTGCAGAGTACCTGAAAATTAAGAGCTTTATTTCAGATACCTGTGCTGGTAAATGTTACAGGGCAGTTGGAGACAATCATAAGAAGACACAGCTGATGGGACAGTAATACCTGAATGTCTGTTTTATTGCATATACCTGATTAAGGCAAAAGCACTATTATACCCAAAGCACAGAGTAATTCTCAGCAGGTCCATGAAAAGAAAGAAGCACTTTCCAAGTGTTTATATGTTACCATGTGACCCACAGGGGTCCTGCCTAAGGCCATTATGTGTTTCCCAGGGCTATACTTTGTTTGGTCCCCTTGCTGTGCTGCTGAGTGACCTGATGCTTTGGGCCGTTTGGGGATCCTCCTGCTGTGAATTCTCCACTGTTGCACAGGAAAATCTTTTGCAGAAAGAAGATTTGAAAGTTGTCACAACAATTGAGTTCCCTTCCTCCAGTCCTAAAGGAAAAAAAGGAAATTGCTTCCCAGTAGGTTTAGCTAGTGCCTGAGCTGTAGTTAGTCCTTGAGAAGGGTAGTGCTGCTAATGTTCATGATAGAGATGGAGTCACCCAGCCTTGGTGCCAGGTCTTACCTGCTTTGCTGTTGGGTTGTCTCATTCAGGGGTTGAATGGCAGCACTGTATTAATCCTGTGTGTTGTCCTTTTGCCTCCTGTCTGAAACAAGCAGCTAATGACAGTGTGGAATAACTTTTTTTTGTTTGTTTGCTCATGTATTTGCTTTTTCTGATGTTTGCCTACTTGTCAAAGGAAATAACCTCTGACAGTTCCTTTCCTTCACTGGATTTGACGTAGTATCTCTTGGTGCAAAATGCTAAGATTGTTTTTGAAAGATGCTCTGCTCCTTGGACCAGATCTAGCAAAATATTTATGTAATATTTCAGTGTATGGATATGCAAACTTTTTTCCACTAAACTAAGCTTGAGTATATTACAGAAATAATCAGTGTCATCAGTCAGTCCCTCAAGAATTAAGAGCAGGTTTGTGCAACAATGAAAACACCTGACCCAAGTCTGTGTAGCCCTAGCTCATCTTTTATTGTCTGTAGCAACACAGGTCTCTGTGGGAGTTATTTAAAGGCACATTCTTATTTGCATGTATGTGTTTTATTAAGAGGTTTCAAGTTGGGACTTTTTTTTAGGAGCACTAAAGCATGCACCTTACTACATGCTCTAGTAGGCTAGCTTTCCTAAGTTTATTTATACTGCAGCGTGGACATATCCTAAAGTTTTAGTTTCAGATACGAAATTAAAATAGTCCCAGTATAGGTTCAAATTAATTTGCTGCATTTTTTTCTTGCATGTTTTCCTGTATGTACCTCTGGTATTGGTCTCTTAGCTGCCTGGAGAGGTGGGTTATGCAGCAATTATCTTCTTAAATCAGGTCCTGCACAAGGTGTCTTGTATCTGTCTGGGTCAGGCCTCTGTGATGCCCACTTTTTTCTCATAAATGAAATGTCTTCTTGCATATAAATAATTGCTTTTAAGCCTACTGTGT
Source organism: Formicarius rufipectus (assembly GCA_013399695.1). NCBI lineage: Eukaryota > Metazoa > Chordata > Aves > Passeriformes > Formicariidae > Formicarius > Formicarius rufipectus. The sequence goes on from VXAU01006020.1 coordinate 305,803, forward strand.
GCAATATAACAACCAAATTACTGACATTTTTTTGTTTTCTTCTAAAAAAATTATTTCTGGGTGCATGGGTTGTTATAAGCTGAGCAACTCTGTAACTCATTGTCTCTGTGGAGAGTTGTGTCTGTCCTGGTCCTCTGGTGTGGTGGAGTTTGGCAGATTAGCAGTGTGTGCACAGGGTGGCTTTCAGCAGAGGAAAGTTTATCTGCCTAGAGCAGTAGCTTGGCTGGCAGCATATTTCAACCTGAAAAACATTTTGCGTTTGTTGATGACATAAGAACAGAAGCAGGATATGGGAAAAGGAGACATTCCTTGAAGGACTTTTTATTTAAATTCTGCCTGAATTTTCCATTTATGTATTTGTAGGGCTTTGGAGAAATCTAGTTTAATCAGCTTGATACACTGGCCAAAGTCTTCGCTCAGCCAAACCAATCGTCCTTACATTGTTTCATAGCAGTTCTTTCATCTTTGTTGATAAGACTATTTTGTGTTGTTCCTTCTCATCCTTTCTTTATCCAGATGAACTTTAGCATAGTCGAGCCAGTATATCTTAGTGTGAGATCAGCTTTTAGGTGAAACAGAGAAAGCTGTAAATTATCATGGGCAAATTCTGGACCTGTCACAATCTGCTTCTTTTCTCCCAAGTCACATTGTTGCTTCTGCTTTCTGAATTGTTCTGATGTGCCTATAAAGTTCCCAGCAGTGTAGTGAGAAAAGGGAAACTCAGTGAAGCAGAAATTGAAAGAAATTAAAAAGAAGGAAGAAAGCCAGCATTTATCTCAGATGCTGGAGCAGCATTTCACTGATAACTCCTCAGGCACTGCAGTGGAGTGCTGTGAGGTCCGATCGTTACTGCCTGAAACATGCTGGAGGCTGAATGAGATGCTCAATAAGTCCTTCAAAAGGTGAAAACTGAAACTGCTGCCCTGCTTTCTGGAGGATGAGGAAATAGCCCTTGTGTTTTCTTAAATAGGTCTTTTTTGTGGTTCTGTTGTTCGAGTTTCAGAGGGCATGATTTCTTTAAAGTATAATGGAAATTTCCAGTAGGCATTCATGCTTCCTTCTTGGCATCCTTGCACTGAGATTTCACTGTGTGCAGGAGAAGGAACTGGACTGGGGCATTGGTGTCTTTAGGTGTTAAAGACTGCAGAGGTTGAAAGAGTTGGTTTTCTGGAGAAGAAAAGGAAGATGGTGAAGGTCTCAGGTTTTCCTGGGCGTGTCTTCTTCGCTTAAACCTTTAAACGTATTTTAAACCTTTAGCCTTTTAAAGTCAGGTAAATATCAAAGTCATGGGTGCTTACATGAGTAATAACTGGGTTAGAAAACAGCTGGACATCTTACAGAAACTTAAATCTGTATCCTCTCTTCAGGTCACATATGTGGGATTTAAGGATAGTTTGGTCAAGGATAAGTGTCCAGCTATTGTTCTGGGGAACATGCTGAGTTATAGGCCTAAGCCTACCATCCCTGATCACATAAATAGACCCATTATCACTCAGAGCACTTAAGAGCACTCAAGAGTAGGGCTGCAGCATCAGACCGTAAATTATCAGTGTCTGGCAAAAAGCCTCATGAAGAAAAGCATCTACAGTTTTGTCAGATGTGGACACTCCTGGTATTTTAGTGCTAATGGCTTGTATGCTGTGCTCCTCATTCTGTTTGGTTCTTGTAAAAAAACATTAACCTGTGCCAGCATTTTGTAGGATTTCATACTTTGCTCTGTGGTCTTGTATCTTAGAACAAAACGCAGTGCATGCATTTAAGGGGTGCTTATTCTAAAAAGAAGTAAGAAGAGAGGCCTACAACACTGGCTGAAATGTCTTTAAAAATTTATAACTGTTACATGCTATGTGCATGGTGGTAATACCTTGGGATCATAGTGATGGACCAGGAATCATTTGAGCTAGTCAGTGTACAAACACCAAACAGAGATTTCTCTGCCCGTGTGATGTTAAACCTTCATCAGCTGCTCTGCTGGGTGCAGCTCTCTCCCCTCTTATCCCTCCTTCCTTCTCTTCCCTTCTGCATTCCTTTTGGGGTTTATGTCTGCATGTAACACAATTTGAGAAGAACAATTGTAAAGTTATTCCCTCACCTAAGAAAAGTCCTCCAAGGTTTCCATCAGCTGCAGAATTAATCAGATGTTATAATTACATCCGTAGATGATTATTATTATACCAGCAGCATATTAACCCCATTAAACAAATACAATAGCATTAATGCTGGAAAAGGCAGGAGGAGGGAACAAGCTATCAGGATTTCTGTTGGTAACAGGAGGAAGTCCTGCTTGAAGTAAAGACTCATCTGTAAACAAACATCACCTGAGACACAGGTAACAATGCCAAGAAGTGTAGAAAATGCCCTCACAGAAAAATTAGGACCCTCACATTAAGATCTTTGTTGCTCTGGTATAAGGGTGTTTGAAAGCCATTAGTGGATTTTATTTTATCAGTTTACTTCTGAGGAAAAGAAAGTTATTAACCCTTTTACATTCCAGGAGAACTAAGGCACATGTTAATTCCTTTAATTCCTCCAGATAAGAAGCTGAATAAAAAACCCCCAAACTTTTAGCTTACATATCTTGCTATGAACAGGGGACATTCTTGAGCTCCTAAAGCTTTGTGATTCATGTCATTGGTAATAGAAGGAGGATCTTGCCAGGGCAAGATGAGGTGGATTCAGTCCTCAAGAGAGCTTGGTTAACAGAGCAGTAGATGTGCTGGGAAGCTGGTAGAAAATCACCTCTCCTTCTCTATCTCCTTGTTGCCCATCCTTGAACATAACCAAAACAAGCTTACAACAAGAACAGCTGAGAAAGCTTTGTTCTGGGTGGGAAAAATGAGGCCAGATACAAGTAGCCCCAGAAGGATGTCTCAGTAATGAGCAGCTGGGCAGTGAGGTGGAAGATGAAGTGTGGATGAATGTGAAGTGTTGTACGGAGACACATGTGGAATTCAAATTTAATCTGGAAGGACTATTTTACTTGGGAGTGAAATATTAGACTTATAATAAATAGCTCCAGGAAAATGTCAACTCAAGGATGAGAAACTGTAGTGAAAAAAATCCAAAACAAAGGTGGACAAAATGAAAAATTGATGTTTGATTGTAAATATACAGTCAGTGTTCTAATGAATACCATGTACAGTTCTGGCTCCCCCTGTTCAAATACAACATGGCAGAACTGAAAAGATGTGGTGAGGAATGTTGGAGACAATCAGAGGTATGGGAACATCTCCCAGTGAGCTGTAGCTAAATTGATTGTGCCTCCTACGATGTTATAACAAGGGGAGATGGGGGAAGATTTCAGAGGTCTGTAAGTGTCATTGAGAAAGTGAGTTGACAACACTTATTCATTGTCTTCTCCTGATCCAAAACCAAAGGATCACAAAAGGAAGTGAGGAGGTAGCGGTTCGTGAAGAGGAGACAGCTCTTCACCTACGCTGTTGAATTCCTCACTACAGAACCTCATGGATGCTGGAAGTCTACTTGAGTTCTGTGCAGCACAGAAGAAATTCACAAAGAAAGTTCCACAGAGGATCATTAAATACAAAGACACTGCCTCTGACTAAGGGTGTTCTTGAGTCACATATCACTGGAGACTGGAAGAGTATTTGGGAGAGAACCAGCATATTTTTATAGCTTTACTATGGTGTGCGATACTGGGTTCTGTCGGCTGTCTGGATTGATAGGGCACAGCTCTTCCCACCATATGTGAGATCTGGGACTGGTCAGGCTTGGAAAGACAAATGTCAGAACAGTGGACTTTCAAGGAGTGACTGTGAGATTTTTGCGGAGGATATCCCATGATATTAGACCTCCAGGGATAGCATATGATTATCCAGTAATGTTTTTAATTGTTTTATATTTCTAAATGGTCTATGAAAAGTATAATCCATGGTACAGTTGCTGGGAATAAAAACAAAGATATTTCTGAATCAAGGGAGTGCATTTGACATGGACATATGGCAATGCTCTTCCCCTCCCATAGTCATGAACAATTAAAAAAAGTAACTCTTTCCTCTCCCAAAACAAGCAGAAGAAAAAGCCATTGCCACCAAAGCAGAACTGTCCTAATTCCAAGTTTCAGCTGGAGCTGAATGTTTAGTGCAAATCTGCTGTGACTCTACAGAGCAGTGTTTGCAGGAGATCTGATGACAGGCTGTGTAATAAAGCCATGCCTGCGGGCACCACTGCTGGAGATGACAAAAGCCAGGCTTAAGCATCCTTACATCATGCCCCTACCTTTGCTGTTGCTGAGGTGTGTGGCCATGCTTCCTGATGAGCTCTCTGCAGCAGCAATGCATAAATGTGGAAACTGTTGAAATGCCTTTATTAGACGAGAGTCACCTTGTGCATCTGAAGGGATGTCCGTGTTCTGCTTTAGCTGTGTCAGCCCAGACTAAAGCTGCACCTCCTCAGGGCTGTGGAATGCAGGCAGATGGTGAACTGGCTCTGTAGCCTGTCCCAGGTGAGGGCTTGTGCTGTAAAACGGAGTGGATGTGGAAGGATCACCAAGGAACTGGGCTCCAAGGAGCTCTGGAAACAGTTTTCCGTCCTGAGAGACTTGGGAGCCCTCATCTCCTGCCCCTCCTGCATGCCACCTGATGCTGGCAATTCCCTCCCCTCAGGCCCAACAGTGCTTCCAGGGAGCAGTGCATTCCTTTCTGCTGCATTTTAAATTAAAGGCAGTGCTGGTCTCTGTGATGACTCACATATTGTGAAGGTTGCCAGATTCCAGCCTCTCCCTTGTGTGGGAGCTGTAAGCCCCGGAAGAGAGGACTTGAGCAGCAAGAGGCTTTGTGGAATAGGGGAAGGAAAGTTGGCTTCTCAGCACCATAGTAGACAGCTCTCAACTCTCGTATGATTTACAGAGCAGGCCACAAGCTTAATCCAGACTTTCATGCTGTGGGGTTGGGGTCAAAAACTTGGGTCTAATTCTCCTCCCCGCTCTTTCACTGATTCACCTTCAGTGAGCCCAGTTCAGAGTATTTCTACTCCACTGTTGGTTTAATGGGGAGGCAAAGCCAGGACTAATGTTCTTCTGAGTCTCTAACTGAGACCTTGCATTGAGCTGCCTGTGCAGAGCAGCGCAGAGCCGAGCTCCGGGGCTGTGTCACCGTGCAGTGCTGCCGTTCATTATGTAGGCTGGGAGCGTGGGCACACCAGCTGGGGGAAATTAAGCTCCAGGCCCAAGGCTTTATTCTACTGCGGCTGTTATTAGTCGGGATTGCAGCACGCTGACACACTTATACTGTTTTTGGAAACGAGCTAGTTCGCCTGGAGAGCGGGTGGGAAAGTCCGTACGGCACTGTTGGGGTACCCTATGGGCCACAGGAGAGAGGGGTCAGGAGTCTTTGGTTGTTTATTGCCTTTCTAAATATAACTTCAAGCAGGGGGTCAGATGCTTTTGTACTTGCAGTGGTTTTGCTCATGGGTCAGGTTTATTAATAATGGTAGCGCTTAGTGTAAGTGAAAGCAGAACGCACGCCATGGTCCCTGCTCCAAAAATGGGAATGCATAAATTACAGTTGATTATTCCCTTGAGTTGTCATTATCAGTTAGTTCCCTGAGAAGGATCATGACAGAAATGGGTCATTAGAAGAATCTGGGATAAAGTGATTGCCTTTGCACATGAGCTCTCAAGAGGTGCTTTATGGTTGGGGCAGTGTTGATGGAGACAGAGCAGTCTGCACAAGGAGAGATTTGCCCAGATCTCTGGAGTAAGATGATGTGACGCTAGCCCGAAATGTGTCTGGCTTCTTGCAGTGTTCCTTGATTTAGAGCTTTTCACTCTGGTATTAAATGCAGAGTTGTTGATATTTTATGTATAAGTGAGCATTGTTCAATGTACTCATACTAGAGATGAAAGATGAGTTTAGAGTAAAAATTATTTGCAGCAAGAACTTCTGTTCCAAAACCTGTATGGAAAGGAGAGCCTGGTATATGCAGTGCTAAAAGTAGTCTTGGCAAAATCAGACTTTATTCTTGAATCTTCACAGACTTTCATGTAACTGTAGGCAAGCTGCAGTCTCGGACACTCCCAGATATTAAGAGGTCTTACTCTTCTTCACATCAGTGAGGTGGGTGCCCAAATAGAAGGTGAGGACTTGGGCATTTTAAAGAATGCAAGCCCTAATCTCTTTTCTCCTTTTGTGCTTGACAGAGGTGGTATGAAAGTAAACACTCTGAAGAGTGCAGAGTGCTGAGACACCACCATAATGAGGCCATTACTGAATCTGAGCATGTAATCAGATGGAAAATGTTTGCCTTCATAATGAATAGATGCTCTTACACATACATTCCTCGGTAAATTGTCAAGTTCATCCTTGCTGTAGTTTCACTAATTTCACTGTGTATCTGGGGATGGATTTGCTTTGGCAAAGTCAACAGGAGGGGAGAGCTTTCCATCTCAGAGGACCAGACTGGACCAGAAGTAGAACTAGGAAGCGATAAGACACCTGAAAAGATGCTGCAGGGAGCACAGTGCAGAAAGGGCAAACTACAATCTTAAAATGAAGTTAGTGAAGCAGAATAATAGCTCAGCCTCATATGTACCAAGTCGGCAAAGCAAATTTCAGATGCTAAATATATGATCCACACCTACTCTTTTATTTCTGTTCAGGCAATCTTGATTCTTTTGCCTGGTAAAATACACCCAGTGGAATAAATTTGAGGAGAATTAGCAGCCTGATTTAGTTGTCACTTGCACTGGTTTTGTGCCTATGCTTTCATGGGTGTGAATAGGGCTCCTCGTATTATCTCTGCCTGAGCACAGTCTCCTTCCAGCCTGCACATTCCTGCCTGATCCAGATGATACATGCAGAATCCCCACCAACCTTGGTACTGTATAGATAAGGTCTTGGTGCAGAATTATGCAGTAAATCAGATGTGTATTAAAGAAAAAGCAAGTTTTTCTGACTTTGATTTAAGTAATTGGTGATGTTCTTCTCAGTTTTCTTCAAAGCCAGTTACATTACTCCCAGCTTGCAAAAGTTGAGGCCTCAGTCAGGCATATGACATCCTAGTAGGAAACTTATCCATTCATTGCCTGGAAAATTAACTAGGACATCCTGAAACAGTATCCTATGAGGTGTTTTATCTGTGGCACTTGTTTTAGTGTTAAAACCTAAATCATCTGTAATGGCAGCACTTTCTCTAGATTGCTGCTGAATTACACCATATGCTTCTTTGATTATAAATTGGTTGACTCCTTTGGGGACTGTTCAAAGGAATGTGCCTGAAGTTAGGTGTGATGAATCCCACCTGAGCTGCCAGCACTGGTGAAAGTCAGAAGGAAGGATGATATGAAGGTATACTAACAGTATAATCTAAACCTCATTCCTCTCTGTGTTCTTAGAAAAAGAGATACAGGTGTGTGTGGATGACCTTTCCCTCAAGTAACATGGGAAGATAATCTGGAAAAATTCCTAATTTTCTGTTGGTTTTGTCACACATTGCCTTGCTCAGGTGGGACAGCAGTGAGGGTGTTGGTAGCAGTTCTTAGCTGCATACTCTGCCCATTCCCTGCCCCAGCACAGTCAGGGAAATACTACAAGAGGTCCAGAGGCAGGACCATTCCAGTGCTGTTCTATGTCCAGCCCTCGCCGAGCATTCCCAGCTCCTCTGATCCCAATCAAATGCCCTCAGCAAAGTAGTTGGCAGAGGGTAGAGGGGAAAATGATGTGACACCAAGGACATAGCCAGAGAGTAATGGAAGAATTGGGTCAGGAGCAAAGGGAGGGTGTCCCATCACTGTGAATTCCTAGGTCTCAGCACTGACCTCTCTTACAAGTCAGCAGAAATGAGAGACGTCATCTTTCTGCCTGTAAATGGGACTGGTTTGGAAAATGCACTGAAATTATGTGAAAATGTGAGCTTTCAATTAGAAAGGAAGAAAAAATTTTAAAGTTCAAACAGGGAACTCTGCTAATTAGTTACTTGTCTATAAAACCCCTACTCCTCACTTATCTTTGTGTCCAGGGAGTTCTCTGCATCCTAGACCAGCAGCCAGGACTTACTCATGAGGAATACTTCAGTGCACATTGTGGACTGACAGTGCAAAGCAAAGTGACATCTCTGCAAACACTGCACGAGTTGTGTCTGGCAGTTGCCTTGCACGGTTCCACCTTGAGTTGGGCTGGAAGAGAGAGTCCTCTCTTGGGTTTTCTGTTTCTGATGGGTCTGAAGTTGTTAGAGATTTTAGTCTCTCAGCACTGCCAGCCCTGAATATTAAGGGGCAAATTAGTCCACCTCTTAATAAAGCGGGGTATGTTTTCCTTTTCAGATACAATCAGGAAATTAAATCAAAGCTCTGCTTACTAGCAAGAAGGTCTTTGATGGCAAGATCTACTTCATCACCAGTGTTACGCTGGGAGCCAAACTGGCACTCCCAGCTTGTGACTGGGCTGAACTTTCCCCGCAGTAACTTGATAGCTGTGCAGCTGTGCAGGCTCACAATTTGCTCCTCGATTGTCAGTCTCCTGACAGCTTCTTCAGTGGAACAGTTTGAGAGGAGTGGAAAGCCCTGCTTTGGAGACATAGAAGTGTTTTCACACCTGAAGTGTAATTTCACACCTTGTGTTGCTCAGTAGATAAGTGCGTAAAATAGCACATCAAACGGGAACAGAAGAGGATAGAAATGCTGTAGACAAGAGACGGAGGCTTGTTATTTATTTCCTATCTTTGGCACAGTCTGAAATAATACTCACTTGCAGGAATCCAGGCACAGATTACGAAGGGGTTAGCAGAGGACTTGTCTAGCCAAGCAATCTGTCACCTCCACGTGCCGAGCAAGGTGAAAACTTCCACTGGGCTGGGTCCATGGAGCACTGAGACCACAATATTAGCAACCACTTAAGAGCTGAACTAGTTATTACAGGAGAGAAAAAGAGTTAAAGAGTAGATTTACAGGAATGTTAAATTGGACCATTCCTTCCCTATATCTACTGGGCATGTTTACTCCTTGTACTGACTTAAATAGTGAATAAAATTGACCTTGATTCCATCAAAAAAATAATATAAGAATTTGGAAAAAACCTTCAAATTATCATAGGACATCAAATCATTTCACTGTGTATGCAGGTTTTTCCCCCTCTCTTTCAAGACTCTTTTTGTTTGGTGTCACAAACAAGAGGTCACAGAAGCATTCTTCCAAAGGAGAGTTGGTGGAGAGACAAGGGCAGTTAAGGGAAATGGGTAAGAGAGCCCCAGTGAAGTTTGATTGTGAGGGAGAGGAAGGGAAGATGGAGACACACCATTTGACATGGAAAATCCACAGAGATGCTGATAGTTTTGGTTAGTCTTAGACAAATTTGCTAGGACTGGATACCAGATACACTGCTCTTTCCAGGAGAGCAAGGCTGAAACATGCATCAGTTTTCTTTCCTCCACAGCTGAATATGAGAAAATCCAAGAGCTGCTTTCATCTGCTGCTTCTCATCCCATGGATTTCACCAAGGAGAGCAGTCCAGACTCATCTGCTATTCACTGCAGGCAAAGCTGCTTTACTTGGAAGCGTTTCAGGTGTTTTATGACCACCTGGGGCTTCCATTTAGTCTGTTACCTATGCCAGATATATTAATTCTTTTTTCTCTTTTGTTCTAGATACCTATGGGAAGCTCTGCCTGCGCAACTCTGTGGGTCAGGAGATGTCTCGCTGCAAGACCTCCATCCGTCGAGGTCAACCCAACCCTGTCTACAAGGAAACCTTCATCTTCCAAGTTGCTCTCTTCCAGCTCTCTGACGTCACCCTCATGATCTCCATATACAACAGGCGCAGCATGAAGCGCAAGGAGATGATCGGCTGGATCTCCATGGGCCAGAACAGCAGTGGAGAGGAGGAGCAAAGCCATTGGCAAGAAATGAAGGACTCACAGGGGACTCAGGTCTGCAGGTGGCACACACTGCTGGAGTCCTAGTGCTTACCAGGGCAGTCTGCAGGTCCTGGGACAAAGGGCTGTCTTACCTTGTTCTCAGCCAGCAGCAAACAGCTGTCCCACAGCAAGCCCTGTGCTCTGAGGGTGCCCCTGCCATTTAACCTGGCTGTTCAGCATCAGCAGTCATGGCTGTTAAAGGAGGCAAGGCCTGGGAAGCATGTTTAGTTCTTTGTCTTTCCATGTTGTCCAGCATTTTCTACATCCAAATAATTAAGCCTAGCGAGTAGCAGTGGCAATACCTTCAAAATCTTTTCCTTGGTCATTGTCTTGCTCATTTTGTCATAGGCTTAATCATCACAGACTGATTCTGAAGCTGTTTTCTTCTGGACTAAACTCTCTCTTCCCTCCCTTCCCTTATTTATATTAATGAAGTTTGCAAATATTCTTCACATGCAGATAGCTCACAGAAAGGCTAACCTGCATGCAGATCACATCCTCTCCCTTTTATTATCGCATTTGTAAGTCCTAGAAATAAGCATCTGATACCACTGTAAGACTGGATGATATATTTTTAAGGCAGCATAAAAAAGCACTCTTGAATTTCCTGTCAACATTTAAGTGCCTAGAAATTACTACCGTTCTCCTGTACTAACAGTTGATATTAGGACTAAATACTACTGATATTTTTAATTAGGCACCTTGTGCACTTGTTAGTCTGCATTGCTATGGGTTTGCACAAGAAATAATGAGCATCAGTTTTATATTGGATTACACAATGCATGTTTAGATGTTTACTTGAAGTTAGGGCTTCTGTCATCACAAATACCAAAAAAAAGGCCAGAACAAGCTGCACATCCACCTTTGTGCCTGAATCACTCTTCTGCATAATTGTTTTGCCAATGTGTTAATTTGGATTTTAGAAGTGAGGTTCATTCAGAAAAGCATTACAGGGGAAGGCTTCAGATCTGTGGTTTCTCTGTGATTCAACTACTTGGTTTACTGAGGGCTCTTCTTCAAATGTGCTATTCTGTAATGTCTTCTTGGGATGTGAAAGGAGACTGGTTTTGGCATGCTGAGTAGTAGAAGATGCCAGACCATGTCACCTCATCTTGGGGGCAAGCTTTTCTGCAGGCAAGGAATAGGATCCAGGGGACCCCTCAGAGGGCCTGTTGACTCTGCTGAACTAGCACTGGTGAAAGTGTTGTGCTTCCTGCCTCTAACTGAAAGCAATGCAAGGAGCAGACTTGGGTAATGACACTTTCACACAGTTACTTTTCAGACTATATTGTCCTTTTCCATTCTAATCTTTTTTCCTGTCCCTGCAAGTTGAAGCTGTGGAGATGATGGATAGGAGATGTGTCTTAGTCTGCTGCTTGACTAAATGGTTGTTGTTGCAGTGCTGCGGTGACACAAAGGAGGATGTTCATCCTCAAGTGTAGTGGTGGTATGTAGGCAGTGAGGTGCTGAGATCTTCAAATGCTATCAGCTGCCCGATCTCCTGTTCTCTGCGCTCTCTAGGAGAGGGCTGGCATTTCTCCATTCCTGCTGATGACAGCAAGACATGGGAAATATTTTGTTGAAAAGGTTTGTCTGCACTGAGTCACTTCATGTTTTGGTTTTGTCATTTGCTGAGATCTGGCACCAAATTCTGCCTCCTACCGCACCGCAGCCCTCTCCTTCCTTCAATGGTGCTGTGCAAATCTAACTAATGCAAATTTTGGCTCTGGCTGTTTGACCAAAATTGGGCCTCTGTGCTGGTTTGCATCACACTCCAGGCCAGCCAGACCCTGAGGGCAGTGCTGTGACACTCACAGGTTATCACTCGGTGTCATACACACAGGCTCTGTCTGTCCTCATGAGCCAGACAGAATAATCTGCAAGCAGAAGGACTTCTGGTACAGGTGATACAAGCTATTCTACAGACACTGCTTTTGTATGTTCTTATCACCTCTCTGAGCATCATTCTTCCAGAGAGACTGGTGGGTATCCTATGCAGGAGGGTTCTCCTCCACTGTCTAGATAAGCTGGCATGTCTGCTTTGCACTACTGGGGCTTTCCATCACTAAATAGGATACAACCCAAATTCAGTTCAGCAAACAAATACATTTTTGACTGCACTACTAAGGCTGCTGTATTACCAATGCAAGAAAAAATGAACATCTGAGTGGTAACGAGCACAATAGATGTTTTTTTATCATACACTTTTCTTCTGGGAAAAAAAAGAAAGAGGAAACAGTCCAATTCAAAAGGTTCATTTGCTGATTCCAGTTGGTTTCCAATCTCTGCATATTTTTTCCTGAACTGCATAAAATGTATATACAACTGTTTATAGTTAATTTTATTACCTGGAATGTGTGTGTATAATAAACTTACTGAGATTCTCTTCATAACTTCTTGAACCTGCAAAGTGTTGCTCTTGCTTCATGATTAGCTGAGGGAAAAGTGTAAGTTGATAATATGCTTCAGCAGTGTACTGGAGATAACCCAGATTTATCACAGTATGATTAAAAAAAAAAAAAACCTATTGAAAAAGATCATTTTAAAAAGTGATGAAATAAACTGGTTTTGGACTTCCATGCTGTTTTCACAGTAAGATCTTTTCTAAAGATATGACATTATCAGAATTGAATTTTAATATATAATTTCAGTGTAGAATATTGGGAGTTAGAGAAAAGCAAGTGAAAACAGCTTACTTGGAGTAAGGTAATATTTAAGCTCGTGTTAAAACTTTGTTGTCCAGGGGAAGCAGGTTGCTGCGTTCTTGCTGCAACCTTTTGGTCTTATATTTTACCAGAAAATTCTGGAGGAGAGGGAAAAGGGATGTAGCAAATGGACCACAGGGTCTTTGGAGCCACTGCCAAAACTGTTGGCCTTAAGCCGTGCATTTGTAGGGTTCATTATGTTCCTACTGAAGCAATGAAAGAATTTTTGGAATCCTGGGATGAACAAGGTGCTGAGGGTGCTTATGCTTGCTAGCTGTATTTTGGGATTTTTGTTGCTTTTGTGGTGCATTTTTCTTTTCAGTATTGACAGTCTGTGAAATGAAGGCTTTGCAGCACCACTGGCATATTCCAAAGCTCCTCTAATTCTTCCCATTGACAGATTGAATTAGTCATTGCTAATATTGATACAGGCTCAGCTTGTGCTCCTGGTGTTTCTTATGTAAATACCACTGCCCTTTCAGTCGCTGCTTTAACCCCTTGTTTCCTTAGGAAGCGGCTGACAAGACTGATTTTGCAGAATGTTTTCCATTCTTTGGGAAGCTTGACTCTCCCACTCCCTTGCCTTGCAGTTGGTGATGGTTGGTTAACTGGGCCCTCCTCTGGCCTTCCTCCTCTGGGTTTGATGCTTGCTCTCTGCTCTTGTGGGGTTCCAAATGAGGAGAGGAGCTGTGGGAGGGCCATGGGACGTTCAAGGAGCAGGACAGGAATAGCTGACATGGTTCTGGGATGCTTGGGTGCTTGACGGTCCAGATTATGGATGTTTCCTAATGCACTGGTTTTCTAAGACAATTCCTTCCCTTTTGACACCACTGTCCATAATCTCTTTATAGCTTATGTGAATTTTCTTCTCTTGAAAAAAAAAAAAAAAAAGAAAAAAAAAGGCCTGAAAACCCACAAAACCATTGTGTGGGAAGGAACTAACTGCACTGGCATAAGCCCAGAATACTGTGGGCAAGTGCTCTGCAAACAGCTATCTTGAACAGCATCGTTCAGCTGCTTGCAGTCTGTTCCTTCCTTGGTCTCTCTCCAGCCAGCACGCCCCTGTCCTCCTAAGCTCTCTGCTGCTATTTCATCTTTTGGTTTTAGTGTGTGTTGACAACAGAACAGGATGATCTCACCATGTTTATATTCCCCATAATAATGGTGATCTTCAACTGATGCCCACAGAAATGAGTACCTCTTTTAGCCCACTGAGCTACAGTGATAGCTCTCTGAAGGGCCGATTTGCAAAGGCTTTATCTGGATGGTCTTCTACATCCTTTGATTTGTTTGGGTTCGGTTTTACCAGTGTCTTTAATTAGGTGGACCCTGCTGTGGCCTGCTCATTCCTGTCGCTCTGCCTTGCCCGTGTTTCCGTTCAGGGGTGATGTGGGTTGCACAGCTCCCAGGGTACACGGACAATACTTGGATATATTTTTAGTGACTGCAGATCCCGAGAAGTTATTTGGTGCTTTACATAGTCCACTGATCTTCAGTCATGAATGCCTTCAGATGTTCCTGGATGCAGAGAACCAAAGGCTGCCAGCTGCTATTGATCATTTTTCCAGCATAAAGCTGAGGGTGGCAGCCTGGCAGAGGAGCAGGCATTTCCTCTGGTGGCAGTTCATTTTCCCCTTCAGCTGAAGCTGGCGATGACCTTGGAGCTAGCGTGCCTGCAGAGCTTGCTTTCCGCTCCCATATTTATCATCATCTTTAATCTGTATGATCACAGCACTCCATCTCTCTGCCTCTCAGCTCCCTTCTGCCCTTCAGAATGAAAGGTGGACAGAAAGGCTGAGCAGAGAATATGGCCTTCTCCATCACATTATCCCCAGGCTCCAGGGAAGCTGACTCCTAGAGGGGTCATCTTAAAGTTATGATGCTCATGATCAAGACCTTGCCTCCCTGATCTCTAGTCCACTTGTGGAATTTGAAGCTTGTTGGTTAGTTCGTGATACTTTAATATTTACAAAGTAGTGGCACACCACCTCAATGTGGACCAAGTTAATGACTGAAGAAACAAACTGTTCCGTTCTTTCTTCTTTGTCTCACGGGCATTGTGTTCTGTAAAAGGACAACAGAGCCTGAAGGAATTAGTATGCAGGAGCATCCGCTTTCCATTTCAAATATACTAAGTGTGATGTTTGCAGCTATGGTTTGAGGCAGGGGAAAACCAAAGCAGCCAGAGTTTGTAGAAAAGCTCACACTTTGAATGAGGCAGGTTTATCCCTTCAGCATGTGCTACCCCAACAAAATACATTCTCATATCCCAGGAAGAAGTCCTGGCTCCCAGCCCATCTGCTTCTGTGATACAAGCAGCCAGAAGCTGACAGATCCTAAAGCTTGGAATCACATCCGGGATAATTCCACATAACTGTTTTCTGTGTTTATTTGGAATCTGGTGCACATTTAACGAGATGTCATGCAAGAAATGAAAACCACAAGCAGAGGTGGGAAGGTGGTGAGGATAGCGGGAGGTAGGGAAGGCTCTCAGTGTACTCGTGCTGCTGCAGAGCTGGGAGTTTGCTCACTCTCTACTCCAGAAAGCAGCACAGCTGGGCTGCAGTGGCATCAAGCCTGAGCTGAAACCCAGTTTCCCTGTGTGATTCCTGAGCTCCAGATCTGCTGAGGGCACACAGCTTTTTTTTTTTTTTTTTTTCAGAGCAGAGTGAGCTTGTGTCTTCCTGCAGCCTACACTGTGGGCCCTGAGAAATGAATGTGTAAATATTTTGCCTCTCACAGCAGCCCAAGGTCATCTTTCTGGAACAGCAAACAGGCACAGAATCCAAAGAAGATCAGTCTGTCATATGAATAAGGTTAGCATCTGCACTTACAAATGACAAAGGCTATTAATCCTCATGCTGTAATCCCCAAGCTGTTTGCCAGCTGGCAGCAGGAAGATGTTCCTGTTCAACCCACAGAGCTATCCATGTTTTTTCACCTTTATGGAGCAGATATAGGTCAATACTGTAGCCTTGCTCAAGATCCTGGTAGTTACCATTCATCTCTTTTGGCATTACAATCCCTCTCCCCTCCACACAAGCCATCTGTACAAATGATGGGGTAGGAAGAGAGCTGAGGGCTGGGCTCTCCCTGAGCTGCTCTCCTAAAACAGAAGGCTGAAGGTGAGATATGTTTTACCTCCCCTCTGCTCCTGAGTTTGTCATGGGAGGATGAATTTTGAGATCTGAACAGCTTGAGCAAAGTTCTGTCACTAGACGGGTCTCTATACACAGAGGAGGGAAAACCTAATGCTTGTAGAAGGCACAAAAAGAGTCCAGTGTTGAGACTTTTTTTGATCCTAGTTTAGGAACCTGCAAGGGATTTGGGTATTGCCCAAGACATCCTATGAGGTGCCACTGATGAAGCAGAAGGGAGACTGCTGCTGTGGTAGTCTATATGATCTCCCCAAAACCCTATATGGTCATGGTGTTGCATCCAGTGAGCATTAGACACCTGGAGTTTGAGTAAGTTGAAGAAGAAACACAAAAGCCAGATGGGAGCTGTGAAGCTCCATTCAGACCTGTTACTCTCTCATCTCTCAAGAAAATTAGAAAGAAAATTGTTGAGTTTTACTTAATAAAAGCGGTTTAATAGAAATCACAGCTGCTTGGGCAGCTGCAGGTGTGAGGAAATAAGGATGTTTCCTCTTGGCTCTTGCATTTCCTCTGACTGTAATGGATGACATCAAATAAACACCAAATACTCCAGAGGTGTTGGTCCCGTGTAGCATCATACCCAGTGTGGGGTGATTTTATTGGGTAACAAGAGACAGAAAGCTGATATTGGCCATGAGTCAGGAAAAAGAATTTGAGATTCAGACAAAAGCTGGACTCTTCGTGAACCCCAAACCATTAATTAGTTGTGACCCCTCAGGGAAGGCATTTTATTGTGCCAAAGACCTCCCTCTCCCTTCATTTGTCAAACTTAGGATAGCATTGCAAATTTCTCTCTTCATTAGCAACTAGGAAAAAATAATACAATTTTGCCAGGTTTCCTCATCCCTTTTGTGTCTTGTTAACACTCTCCAGGTGTTTTTCCTTCATGCTGTCTCCATCATTGCACCTCCCATCTGCTCATTATTATCTACAGAGGTCTGCTCCAACACAGGTCTGTGCCTGGTAGCAATATCTTATGTTCATGGTGCTCAGGATAAAACCTATCCTCCGATCCCTTGCTGTCACTACGTGGCACCCCAAGCACAAGTTTTCCAATTAAACTAGTACCACATCTCTCCTGTATTCCTCTGCTGGCATTGTCATGGTTTGTGTCTTGCTGGGCTGAATGCTCAGCTGTAACTTCACTGACTTTTTTCCTAGCAAAGAGTTTTGTTTGTCAAGAAGACTAAATGAAGTAATCATTTGGTAGACTTAGCATTTAAATACTGTGTGACATTTATATGTGTATATATATAAATGTTTTTTTATGGTAGAGTGCCGCGAGGCATTTGCATGAAGCACATCTCAATGTGTATTTGACTGTTGATTTAAACACACAATACATAATAAGTTATTTTTAGTGTGTATTGACTTCTTTCTATATTGGAACAATATACCATCTCTGGCAGGTTTTTGTTGTTTTGCTGTTGCAGTCACAGCTGGACACCAGCTATGCAAAGGCTGGGGTGTGTGTCCATCTCCTTTTTCCTCTGTGTGCCCTATGACATGGAAGTCTTTCCCCTCCAGCAGCTTTGTGGGTGCACAGACATCCCTTCCAGGGTGTGTTGCCACAGGACAGTGTTGTAAGCCTCTTATTGCATTTCCCTCCTGGAGTAAGCTAGGATAATCTGCCTTGAAGATTTTTCCTTTCTTTGTGATCTCCTCAGCACATCCCATGGGCAGGTAGTGAGCCGGCTGGTACTGAGTGACTCAGCCCTCTGGCTGAGGCTGCATCAGGAGTAAGAGAGATCTTAACTCCCCCTTCTCAGCCTGAGACCATAGAATTACAGAATGGTTTGGGTTGGAAGGTGTCTTAAAGGCACATTTGTTCCAGCCCCCCTGCCATGGGCAGGAACACCTTCCACTAGACCAGATTGCTCTGAGCCATGTCCAACCTGCCCTTGAACACTTCCAGGGATGGGGCATCCATGGTTACTCTGGACAACCCAGACAGCCAAATTCAAAAATATAAATGACAGGACAACACACCATTCATTCCTACTGTTTAATAGTGAGCACTGCTGGCATTCCTCCTACCAGTGTCCACCATTACTCAGTATAGAGATTCTACCACTAGTTACACATCTATAGAAGTTTTAGAAGATCCAGAATTGGTTCAACAGGAATCAATGGGGCTGCATGGCTCTTTCTCCTGGAACATTCATGCTCAGCTTCCGTATACTGAAGAGAAAACTTTACTGTGAGTTCCCAGATAAATGAAATGTCTCAGAATCACATAATGGTTTGGGTTGAGAGGGACCTTAAATACCATCTAGTTCCAACCTCTTGCCATGAACAGGGACATTTTCCACTAGACCACGTTGCTCAAAGCCCCATCCAAACTGATTTTGAATATTTCCAGGGGTGAGCATCTGCAGCTTCTCTGGGCAAGCACAAAATTTATCCATAAAGTGATCACTTTAGATAATAACAATACAGACAAATCAAGAAAAAAACCCAGGTCCCTAACTTCTGTTCTTGCAAAAGCAAGGCTTCTAGAGCTTTCATTTATTGCTGAATAGTTTATATGATAAATGAATCTGTAGAGGGACAACTGTTCATACTATGAAGGTTATAAGAAACAAATTCATATATCCTTTTCACTTCTGTAAAGTTTAAAGATTTGTACTGAAAATTCTTTCATCTAGTAAATAAACAGCTGGTATAGACTGGTGAGACCACCAGGATGGTTTGAGCATTGTTTCACTTGCTGAGTATGTGACTGAAAGAGACATCTGGAGTGCAAAACTGTGACAAAAAGATGAAAAATAAGATGAAAAGATGTTTGGATATTCAACAGGAAGAGTGTATGAGTTTATTCTTAGTTTTTCATGTAGCTGACAATGAAACATTTTTATTCTACTTAAGTGCTAACATGCATGATTATAAAATATATTGCCTCTCACTAATTATATGCTGCATCAAGAATACTAATGTCTAGATGATATCTGACTTGGGGGAAAAAAAAAAAAAAGCCTTAAATCCAACTTCTACAGAATTCTGGGCTGAAATTACCCCCCTCTTTCCCCATGCAACCATCCACACCTTAGAAACAGTCTTATTTTGTTATGGTGAATGCTGCTGTTGCAGGTTTTTATCAACAAAATAGAAGCAGATGGCTCATGTAGACATGCAAAACCAACACATATTCCTTTTTGTTCACATTGTGGCAGAACAGACTGAATATGCATGTAGGAGAGGTGGACGTGTTTTGTTCAGAACAGGGATGCAGTTGCCTGGTGCATAATGTATAACTGGGAGAAATGGGAAATATCTGCCCCCACCCTGGTCCCCCTGTCCATTCACACAGACAGACTGGCCCTGCGACAGCAGGCTGGGGAGCTTTGGGGGATTTAAGTGGTTCCCATGTCCCTCCGTGTATCTGCTTCCCCCTGTGTACCTCCTTTCAGCCAGCTCTGTATGGGGAAGGAAAAGTACTGGCTGTGCCTTTGATGTCTGCTCTCCCCAACTCATTCAGCCCCATCAGGAGTTGGTGGAGAAGTCCCTCCCACCCCTTCCGTGGTGGTTTCCCAGCCCCTGGGTTTCTCCTATATGCCAATGATATGTTGGCACCTGCAGCAGGGCACGTGGGGGTCAATGTCACCATTGTGTCTCCTGTGTGTGGATATCAGCCCTGTTGACATCCTGGCCATGTGTATGGGACACTGAGGGATGCCCTCATAGCTGTTGGCGTGGCCACGGGTTGGAAACAGAAGTAAGAGCTCAAGTGATGACCTGGAGAGTTGAAACTGGGCTGACATGAAGCCAGGCACGAGGGATATATCTGTATCTGGTGGCTACGCTTGCCTGCATCTACCTTTGGTCGTGATGTATTTGTGTGAGTGGTTTACTTCTGGCAGGTTGAAGTTGTGGTCTCTGCCCACATTAAGACAGAAAAAGACAGAAGCTAAAAAAACTTTCCAAATTGGTGATTTTGAACTGGGGTTAGTTTGTTCCTCTCAGAATAGCAGTGCCACCTTTGAGGGAGACATGAGAAACCACGATTTCTGCATCCCTGCTGGCATCCACAGGGTTGGCTTTCGAGGACCAGCACAGAAATAGAGTTGCTTTTTCTGATGACAGTTGGTAGTTTCAGTACCTGGAAAGCTCAGCAAAGGCGGACAGTATGAGACATATGTGGGGACAGAGAAAACCCAGCCCAGAGCCCTTCCTCTGAAACACAGAGGGGAAGTGGGGTATGCTGGCAGGCTCAGAGAGAAACAACAGAGTTTGGAAAAACTCGCCCTCCTTGGTATAAATTGGGGATGAAACGTGTTTTGCTTATGTTCATGAGTGACCAGGCTCAGCTGAGAGGGCTGGGGAAGAGGGGGAGCTGCAGGGCAGGCTGGGGCTTTGCTCTGGATTACAGCCAGTCCTCCAGCAGCTCCTCCAGGCACAGAGGGGCATTTGCATTATGAGGTATCATCTGCAAGTTGCTCAGGGGTTTGGGAGCTCAGGTGGGCTCTACTGTGGAGGCAGTGGCATGGTCTGAGTCAGTACCAGGACAGCTTGGTTTATTCCTGGCTTGATTATGCATAACCCCATGCATGTTTTGGAAACCAATTAAAATTCTCCCTGCCCAGTCAACCAGCCTCAATCCCCTCCCACCAACTTACCCTATTCCTCCCATGTAAACCCAGCACTGAGAGGTGACAGCAATTACTCTGGAGGATTTGGGCACTGCCAGGTGGACTACACTTGCATTGCTGTTCCTGCATCCTCACCACGTCCTTGTGGGAATGTCCTCAACCTCAGGGTGGGTTTCCTCAGGCTGGTTCCCAGTGTAGGGCTAGCCAGTGTGGAGTTTGTGTTATTCTTCCAGGCACTTGCCTGTGTCCCCGTGCAAGCACAGTGCACGGGATGATAAAGCTGCTGGCATTGAACTCGAGGAGAGTAGGGGTATGTCTTGGTGCCAGCACTTGCTCAGCTTGGCCCAAATGAGGTTGCCCATAAATTTGGTAATAAAATGCTCAGGGTTTCTATGTGGTTGGTGTACAACACTGCAGTGCAAGTGCAACGGGCTTAGCAACCCACTTGTTCCTTCTGCTGGCCCTGCTCAGCATGAGCACGTGTGGGTCTCGCTGGGCTCCCGGCTGGGTTATGTTTTATCACTCTGATTATCCTGTTCTTCCTCCAGCTGCATTTTAATTCCTTGCTTAGAATGACTTCGCTCCTTGGCAAAGCACCAAGTCCTGTTTTGTCAAGACATCCCTTTTTCCATCCTAATTTTGACCAGTTGGAAAAGTCACATTTTTAATGTCAGGAAACTAAGTTTTGAATTTCAGTGAAAGAGTGATATCATTTTTCATGAGAGGGTGAAAGCATTCCCACTTCTCAATCAGCTCAGTGGAGGCTAAAGCTGAGCTGTCTGCCATCTGTCTCCTCGCCAGTCTCTCTTCCACCATTATCACTTTTTAACAGGTTGGCCAATTTCAATCACATTTGAGAGAAGGGTAACTGTCTCAAAGGCAGCTTTGCTTCTGCAAATGTTGTCAGCTGGCAGAGGATCGTTTACAAGGAAGCAGAAAGAAGTGGGTTTGACGGCCAAGGGTTGGTCAGCTGGTCCATCGTGATGGTGTGAATCTCCAGACAAGCTCTAGCATGAGCTGCCTTTGGTGCTGTCTCTGGTTGACCTGTGGGTGTCCAAGGGGATGTGGTGGAATTTGGTTGGGGCTAGTGGGGAGGATGTAGGGGATAACAAGCACAAATAAGTAGGAAAATGAACTTCATTAGTTCTGCTCTTCCCCAGCTTGTTTCAGAAGGGTTTTTAAATTTTTTTAAAAATGTGAAATGATAAAAAGTATATTATCAAGTTTTAAAATATGAACAAATTTTCTCGTGCAATGAACTGGAAGATAGAGGAGAAAAACACACTTCTAGTATGGGAAGAGCAAAAAGAGAAAGAGCTGGTCTTTTAAAATTAAATGAAAAGGCTGCGTTTTAGATGCAGGCTTGATTAGCCTCCCAAGGCATTCGGTCCTTCCGAGGTTGGCCAGCCATTGGGAGGCATGAACATGGTCCAGAAAGTGAAGCTACTCATCTTCATTTTCAGTGACAAGCCAACGGCTGGGAAAGTATTTGAGGGTCTGCGTCTGCTGGGAGCAGCTGAGTGGGCCAGGCCAGAGTCCAGGGTGTAGCTCTTCATATCTGAAACTTCTCAGGTACAGATGCTGGATGTTTCAGGCACATTTTATCTTTTGAAAATACCTTCTGCATGCTGTTCAGAAATACAGTACCTGTGTGGGTATGTGCTGCCTGAGAGTACTGATGCTTTTGTACACACATCTTTCAGATGTTTGGTACTTGAATTCAAAAGGGCACATTAATTTTTTCTTTAACACTTGACTTGAGGAAACATACCTGCTTTGAAATGAAGGAACTGATTTTGTTTCTGATTTTGTGAGACAGTTAAAGTGAAGTAAATGCTAATGTTCTGGGCTTTTATATTTCCTATTCCTCTAAACGATTTTAAAACATATACTTGTTATAGCACTGACTATGCCAGGCAATCCTGCTTTCAAAAGACTGAAATAAAAGAAAAAATCTGTTCTCCTATTGTCTGCCTGTCCAAGTTTCATCTTGTGCAGTACACATTTAAAGTCTTATCTTCTCTAATAATATCACTGTCAATAGAGACTTTGGTCTCAGTTCACAGGTCTGTTTAATTTCCGTTGCATTAAAGTATTGAGCAATTCAGCTGGACAGTGATTCCCAACCAGGCATCCCTGGCAGAGGGGAAAACTCTTTGGACAAAGAGGGAAGGTGATCTCTTATGCTTCCACGGCAAGAGGAAGGGGATGGGATGGTGTGAGATGGAGCATCTGTTCATCTTGGTGGAGGTCCCTTTCAGCCAGCAGGGCAATGCTGGTTTACACTGACAGGGGATCTGTTTCCCTGCACTCTCTGCTGCCTTGGAAAGCAGACAAAGCAAAGCAGCTATGCTTGGATTGCAGAAGAATTTCTTCTGGGCTGCTCAGGGGATGGAAATACTTCTTGGAGCCAGCTGAGGAAACATAGCTGACCTTTTGGCTGTAAATTATTGTCTGCTAATAAGTCCTGCTTGTGCGCTGACAGGAGAGGGGAAGATGTGTCTTTGCAACAGAAATTGTGTTGAATGTTTTAAAAAAAATTACAGTCAATTTCACTAAGATTGAAGTAAGGCTGTTGGTCATTCAGCTCTTAGGCACAGAGTAGGTGCTTCTGTGTCTTCCTTTTCTATCTCTGTTTACAGAAGTGATATTACTGAATTAATTATGACGTCTTTGTGAAGAGCTGACGAACTGCTCAAGTCCTCTATTCAGCAGTACAGAAATGTCAGATTCATCTCACAGTAAATTTAAAATTACACCAACCTGAACTACTGCTACTGGCAGCATAACAATAAGGCAGGTAATCAAAATCAATTAAATTCCAGTGCTTTCCTATTGTCCTAGAAGATTCAAATTTGAAATTAGTTGGAGTTCATTTGACTTCTCAATAAAAGAAGCAGAGCTTCAGAAATAATTTGAAGTCAGTATATGGCCTTGAGTGATCTTTCCTCCAACTGTGAGGACCAGGGGAGCTGTGTGTAGGCACATATTCATGCATACTGAGTACCAAACACAGTCAGATGCTCAGTGTCAAGGGAGTAACTGGTTTGAGGCTAGAGCATTGACATGTGTTAGCTAAGACTCAGGCTTGCCAAGATTCAGTTTGTTAAAATTTCGATGAGATACTGATCCAGGGGAATGCCAAATGAAATGTGCCTCCATTCCCACTTTTAAGAGTGAGGAGGACAAAGCCTGGTGCATCCTCCTCTGCAGCACCTTCATGGAGACCCTAGAGTACCAAGAAAGAGGGAAGCTCCATGTGTCCTGCCAGTAGTGATATGTCCAGTTACAACATGTGTGGGACACCCATGTTACAGATCACAAGAGAGCAGGGGGTTGCCCAGGATCTTCAGATGCTGCTAAAATGATTGTGTTCCCATAGCACCTTGCCTTGTTTTTGGCACTGCCTGAGACTCTGAGCCACCTTCAGTAGTAGGATGAATCATGGTAGCATGTTGCCTGGAGAAGTTGTTGATGCCTCTTCTTTGGATGTGTTCAAAGCTATGTTGGATGGGACTTTGACTAATGTGGCCTAGTGGAAGGTGTCCCTGAACATGGCAGGGAGGTTGGAACGAGATAATCTTTAAGGTCCCTTCCAGCCCAAGTCATTCTGTGATTCTGTGGGCTGGACGGAATGATGGGGTTGACCACTGGCATTAGCATGAGTCTCTCAGGAGCTGTAGTGTCATCCATGGTAGTTGTGTGGAAATGGACACAGCTGGGAGGCACAGAAAAAAAAATATTGCCTAAGGAGGTTTCCTCTTGGAAAAAAGTCCAGAGCAAAGCCCAAGCTTGGTGCTGGGGCTGATCTAAGACAGTTGTGGCGGTAACGTCAGTGTAGTCATTGGCACCAAGCTGGCTTTCCAGAAAAGCTCCTCTTATACAACAACTTTTCAGCTTGTACAACTCCCTTGGGAATATCTCACTTCTTCCAGGGAAGTTCCCTACACATAGTTGGCTGTAGTAACTGTTTATTTAAAAAAAAAAAAAAAATCATACTCTTCTATCTGCCAGTATTTACCTATAAGGTTAGGCTTTTTGGGCAAGGGATTTTCACTCTTTGTGCACACACCTGTGCCTTACAAAGGTATTATTTTTACTTCTTTTAAACTTTCTCTGGGCCTTGTTAGCTGGACCCTGGCTTATAAGGATAGGCTGAGCCTGGTATCCCACCTATTGCCATAAGGAGGGTGCTCAGCAGTAAAATCTCTCTGTCTGGCTGAGATGCAGGAGTTGTCCCACCTCACAGTGACCTGCTGTTTTGTTCAGGAGCAGATTTGTGTTGTTTTACTGTGCAGCTTTTATTCCTGCAGCAATCCAATTTCTTGCACATGGGATTACAGCATGCTGTAGTGCCTCTGTGGGATCACGGACATATGTGTCAGGGTGAGACCCAGGGCACGATGGTGGAACATCCCAAATGCTCAGGGGAAAACAGTGTGCTAGGATCTGATGTGGGAATGGAGGAAGAAGGGAGCAACTTGAGTCAGGAGGGAAGAGAAGCATGACCCAGGAAGACAGCAGAAGAGTTCGGCTCTCTGCCAGCAGTAACAAATTAGACTCGCCTCTCTCTCCAGCCTTTCCAGGCACCGAATTGCATTTTTCGCAGTCTTGTCGTGAAGCGAGCAGAGCTCTCGCCCTCTGTCCGTGCCGCAACGGACACTCAGCATCTCCGCGGCTGCCGACCCTCTTCGTGCCTTTTTCACTCCCCCCTAAAGGGAGGTTTTATGACTCTCCAACCGCCCTCCCGGGCTGCTCCCTCCGCCCAGTTCTGGTGTTTCACATCCCCATTCTCTGCCGCGAGCCTCAGGCATATCCTCACAGCCAGACCAGCACTGAGCCGCGGCATCTTCATCCTCCCGCTCACCTCGCAGCTCGGCGGCCCGCCCGGCACAGAGCGGTCCGGCTCGGCTCGACTCGGCGCGGAGCATCCCGGTGGCGGGACCTCCCCCTCCCTCCTCCCTCCTTTCCCCTTTCCTCCTCCCTTCCCGCGGCCTCGAGTCGCGCCAGTGATGGAGAGAGCGTCACCGTCTCCTAGCAGCGCTCCTAGCAACGCTCCTAGCAACCGGGCAACATCTGCTCCCGCTGGACCAATCCGCGCGGGGAACATCTGGGCACCCACCTCCGCGGGCTGCGGCCGGGAGGTGATGCGCTCCTCAGTGGCTGCAGGGACCCGCAGGAGCTGCCACCACCACCGCTACCACCACCGCTACCACCGCCTCCATCGCCGCCACCACCTCCTCCAGGAGCAGCGAGGGAAGGACGGAGCAGCCCTCCCTCTGGAGCCGGGGCTCGCTGGGTGAGTGGCACTGATCTGGGGGGACAGCGAGCTGTGGGGTTCTCCGTGGCAGTGAGGTGGCGTGGGGCTTTGCTGGTGGGATCTGCCCCGGTGTGTTTAGCAGGTGAGTGTTGGCGTGGAGTAAGTTTTGTGTTTGTTTGTGAGATCTCGCCTTTTCTGCATCGTGGAAGAGGGCAGAGAGCTGAGAGGGAGCCTCACGCACATCCCGCAGTGCTAGGGGCTATGGGGAGAGGTGCTGCTGCTCTACGAAAGGTCATTTCAATCAGAGTCCTCTTTTTACGGTCAGAGCCGAACTCTGAAAAGTAACCATAGCTCCTCTTTCATTGCCTGTTAATGGTGTCATTCTCTGGGATGACACAACTGTCTAAATATAGTTGTCTTATAGCTGCGAGGCACAAATATGTACACATACATGCTCTCTTTTCCTTTCTCTCTTGCAGGATGTAGACATGCCTAATTTCATTCATGTGCATAGAAAAGTGAATGCCTCTGCACACACATGTAAAAGTGCAGAGTTTAGGTATACTCATACATATCTGTGATTGTTTTTCCCCCAGAGTGGGAGATACTCTTACTACAGCATGCCTGGTACTTCACGCAGAAGGCAAGGCATCAGCCTGGAAACTGCACTGTATGTCAGGCAAACACTGAAACGTGCATCCTGCAATAATTTTGTTAAAGAGAAATGGGAATCTGACTTTCCTCAGACCTATATTGCTCTGCAGGCAGTCTGAGTGTGTGTGATAGGCAATTAATGCTACTACTTAAAATAATGGTAGTGTTTTATAGTAGCCCTTTAGCTATCCTCCAAGGATGACAAGAACTAATGGAGAAAATAATGTGCCATTTTAAGAGGTGGTGGGAGCAGGATTCATGTTCTAGGTCCGGAAACGTCCAGATATTTAGAGAAGCAAGCTGTATTTTTGCAGCATTTGCTCTGAGAGGATTACAGCTATACCATCGAGAGACCAAAATTATTATTTTTTTTTTTTCCTTACTGCTTTATTCTACTTTCCTGATGTTTGAAAGGGATTCCAGGAAGCAAGGTCAAAGTTAGAGAATTGGGTGTGACATCTGAACTCTTATTTATTCCCGTTACTAAGCCCCGTGGGGATGCTGAGATAGCACTTTCTTCTCTTGCAGTCCAGCTACTTGCCGTGTTTGTCCTGACTCTGCCACCTGAGCCATGTGTGTTTCTCCTTGATCCACCTCCCCAGGTAACCGTTCAGCAGTGCCGTGCTGCCAGAAATGCTCGCTGAGCCCGTGCGAGGGGGAAATCTTACCAGAACTGCTGAGATTATCCCAGAAAGACCCTTTGCAGATTGATTCCGCATCCTCAGGTAACTAACAAGTTTGCAGACTTCAGCTGGTCGGGCTGAGTGAGGGAATTTACTGGGATTAATGTTGAAAGGGGATGAACCTGGAATTATTATTTTGTTCTATTGATAAAAGCAGCAGGACTATAAGAAGCAAGACAGGAATAGTCACTCAGGCATTATGTCTCGTGCCTTTATGGCCTCATGAGAGCTATTCAGATGCTTGTGCCTTGTACACATGTGTGCCCAGGGAGAATCTGCAATTAGGGAGATCTGCAAAGCAATTAGCTATCTAAAAGGCAGTTTTAAAGTGCAAAGCCAGCAGACAACAGTGCGGCGGTGGGTCCCCACCTTTCCGTGAGTCAACGAAAGGGAGCTTACTCTGTCTGAGCAAAGGATAAGGCTCCGTACGCTGGAAGGACTGCAATCGATTGGCGGTCCGTGTGAAATCCTGGGGCTGGCATGTGTTTGCGATCCACATGTTCACCTGCCTGTGGTTTGGTAGCTTTGCATTTTCAACTGGAAATCCCATGGTGGGACCAGCTGCTAATGCTGCCCCTAAAGAGGGGAAAAGCAGCAGCAGAGCATGTGAAATCAGAGGCAGGTTTCAGCTGAGCACCCCCTAATTGCAAGTGCTCTGGAGGTTAGAGGCGTGGAAATTTATCCCGGCAGTTTGACAGCAGTCGCAAGGACGCGACGATACGTCCTGCCATGTCAAAGTCACATCTCCCACTGATAATAAAGGCCAATTTCTGTGTGCTCAGAAGCCTCAGGCTTTCTATTTGTGCATGCAAGAGGTGCTCAGAAATGGTTTCCGTCTCAGCCAGCTTTAGCTTGCATATCGATTACCCTCCCTTACGCTGCGATAGGAACCCTGCAGGGCACCGGCACATTTGAGTCACCACCTCCGTGCGCAGCGGCGGCAGGTCTGGCTCGGCCAGCCGGACCTGTGCTTACCCCCTGCAGATGTCTGACATCAACAGCAAATAGTATCGACTCGTACAACCCCTTTCACTGCAGCACTGAGCAGGCAGGGATGAATTTTCTTCCTCAGAGAAGGTAGGGGAGGTGGAGGCACAGGCAGGTGTGGGCATGTTCCCAAGGGCTCACGTACAAGTTCTGGGACAGAGCTGCTGTTCAGACTGGGACTTGCAGATCCCTCTCCACTGCCTGAGATGAAAAAGCACAAGTGTTGGTGATTTTTTTCCGGCTGTTCAATCATTTGTTAAACTCTCTCAGCTCGTGTCTCGACTACGTTGCAGCCCTGTGGAAATTGCCCGGCACTAATTCGTGCCAAAGGAGGGCTCCTGTCACTGGGGCAATGCAGGAGCACAGGGGCCACACGAAGTAAATATCTTGCAATTTGCAGTTCAGCTGGGAAGTTGCCATGTTATAAATCTATTTCCAACCCAATTTAGATAAGATAACCCTCTATCCAAACACGCCTAATAACTCTCTGAGTACCATGCCATAGAGCACCATAATTATGCCTGGAGAAACAAACAGGAGCGGACATATTTTGCTCCTTTGAAAGAACAATTAAAGCTCTTTGCGAAGCTGCGTTTGAGAGATCCGAGCTCGAGGGCAGAGGCGCGTATTCCCACACTGCCGCTCGTGGGATTTATATTTCAAACTTCCATTAGCGCTAATGGGGAGCAGCAGCCGCCGCCGCGCTCCGATGTGCGCCGCATTCAGAGCAGGAACGCAGCGGCGGGGTGTAAACAGCGGGCAGCGGGAGCAGCAGAGCCTGCCCTGGGGCTCCCGAGCCCTGGCAGCACTAAGCCGCTCTTGCAAATTGCGCTGAGTCCTTGGTGAGCAGCAGAGGGCTTGCGGCTGAACGCTGTCGGGATGCTGAATGCGCTTTTCCAAGGTTCGTCCAGGCTGGAAGGACAAACCTCTCAGACTCAGGACTCAGCGCTCCGCTGGTTAGTCTCCCCGTGGGGGAAGTTTGGCGCCGTGCCTTGTCTTGTGGTGTAGCGCTGAAAAAAAACCCCAACAAACAAACAAAAACCCAACACGTAATGTAATTAAGATGTATCTGTCTCTGAGCTTGAGTGAGGCAGAGGCAGTGACTCATACCACCTTGCTGGAGCTGTCAAAACACTTGGCTCGCGAGAATAGCCTTCTACACAAAAAGCACTGATTCAATATGTTTATATTTAAACAAAACACTAAGGGTCTGATTCACTGCGGCATTACTACAGCCTGTAACCCCAGCCAAGCAGCTCCCAGGCACGCCAGAGTCAGTGCACGCTGACTTTCAGTAAGTGTTAGAGAAAGGCTTGGTCCTTGTGAGCCTCCTGCAGGGAGAGGGGCCCCTGGGAGGCTTTAGCATCCATGCTAGTGTTGAGGACACAGTGCAAGGGCACAGTTCATGGTCTCCTTCCTTCTACCCGCAGACAGATGTGTGGGCATCACCAGCAGACACAAAAAATGATGGTGACAATGAGATGGGTGGTGGAGGGATGGCAGCTAAACTAAGCACAAAAGCAGACCTTGAACTTCTGTGGAGCAGCCCTGGGATGGGACCTGCTTGCCTTCGGCTCACTTTCTCACCCTGCAGCTGCAGGTGTGCAGGCAACGCCCCTTCCTTCCCCAAGAGAGGAAGGTAGCAGCTGAGCCACCTGTGACAATCCGTGGGAGCTGATGGTGTGGGGAAGTGAGTGCCTTAGGCCCTGCAGTTCTGGAACTGCTGGGATTTGCTAACAGCTGGTGTGATGTCAAGCAGCTTGGGTCTACTTTTCTCCTAGTGTGTAGTTTTTCATTTAAAACTGGGAAGATGTTTAAAGCCAAACTTACAGCCTAGAGATGCTCTTGATGTTTGTTTGGTTGTTTTTTCCTTCCTGGCTCCTACACTAAATTATGGGAGGGGGTGGTTACAACTTTGCTGCTTTAGCTGATGTAAGGTTTTTAGGAGTTGAAATACAGTCAACTACTTTGCACCCAATCAGCATGTCCTAGGCTGGTGCTGAACATAACCCCACAAAGGGGGTGCCAGTTGGGTGCTCAATGCACCGCCAGGATGGTCATATATAACCCTCAGAAAATACAGTATTTCAGTCTGCTCCTGCTAGTCAGGAACAGCCCCCATCCCATGGGAGGAATTCCTGTGTGCTAGAGCAGCAAAGGAGAGATTTGTATGGAGCTGGTGGAGCTGCAGAACTGAGCCACAAAGCTCTGCACGCTGTGGTTGTCTGTGCTACCTCTGCACTCACTGATTTTCTACTTGTGCTGCACACAGGGAGTACTAGGGCTGTGCTTCCAGTGTTTTCCCTGAAAACACACTAGAAAGTAAGTTTTATTGCATTTAGAGTCTTGGTTTGAGAGAAAGGATGGACCTGTGGTTGACTCATCTACCTGTGTGCTGGGTTTGGCTCCTTTTCCAGCCCTGACAGCCTGGGTGGCTACAGGAGTCTCACTTCATCTGTCTACACCTTTTTGTTTCTTAGAGAAGTGTGACGAAAACTGTAGCATCCTCCCATCCCACAGCACTAGAAGATAAATGCATTTGTTGTGCTCAGACAAGACAGCAGTGGGGTTTCCACCTAGGAGAACCAATATCAGACTAAATAAATGTTCAGGCTGTCTGGACTCTGGTATAACTCAAATACTGAAATAAAACCTGCAAGCAGTGAAGGTTGCCGAATATGAATTTAACCCAGTGTTTGCAACTACTCAGTGCCAATGGAACGGTGAAGACTGAAGCTGGGCTCTTACCCTGGAGAGCTGAGGTTGGTGCAGGGAGCATCTCTGCTGTGTGATGTGGTCCAGGGTGACGAGAATGTAGTGTTGTCCCACTGCAAGTGCGACAGTCTCTCACCCAGAGGAATGCTGCTGTTTTGTGCAATCTGTGCTGGGATGGGTCACAGAGCAGGGGACCCAACTCCACATGGGGTATTAATCCACCAATCAGGAGTTTTCTGCTCAGATATGTAACACTTTTTGAGAAACATCCTTCCTCACGGACTTGTAATTCAGGGAGAAAACACAGGAAGACTCTTGTGTGAAGCAGTTTCTTCTTCAGCCTCTTCTTGTGGGTTTCTGATGCAGAGGAAGGAAGGGAGAGCACATTGCTCCTTCCTGCTAGGGAAAGAGAGATGCCATCAGTCCCTAAAATGGTTGTGTGGGTATCTCATTACTCCCACCTGCAGCTATGACTCAAGGAGTCCTTCATGCCCCATGACAGGATCCTTCCAGTGTTTTGAGGTCTGTGTTCTGGCTGTGCAATACCTTTTGTCTTTCCTACTACAGCGGGAGAGCAGTCTAGAACTAAATCCTTTCATACCTCAGAAAAACGTAGTTTTGAATGTTCCCTTAAGGAGATCCCAATCTGGGGAAGAAAATATTTCCCACAGAACCTGACTTTGAGTTATTCTGTAAAGTGGGTCTGGATACTTTCTTTCACTGAATTGCCTTTAGATATCATAAAACCCACGGTTTATTTAAAAGTAAACAGCAAAAATTTCTTATAAAAGAGGGTATGCCCCCTCATATTGTCTAGTGAATAGCCAAGCTAAGACCAGTCCTGGCTCTCACAGGGACCCAGTGTTCACCAGACTCAGTACCACTGAAGTTAGGGACATCTTTAAGATGCTGAATTAACACCATGACACCTTTCTGTGGAGATGAGAGAGCTCAGAGCAGCCAGTCAGGCCAGGCTGCAGGAACACAGGGTGCCCTAGTTCTCTGCAAGGCTCTGCTGTGGGGGCCAGACCTCCACTGGGCTCTTCTCACAGGACAAAAGCCCAATAGTTCCTTCTCTTAGCCCATAGGTTGAGCCTCCATCCTCTGTGCCCTGAAAGACTGAAGCAACACCCTCCCACTGAGCTGGGGCTCTCCTGCGTCTCTAAGACGACACCACCATCTAGTGAATGAGCTCTGTATTGGTTTTCCAGGGAAGGCATAGAGCTCTGTCCATGGTGTGTGGAAATCAAACTCCATTCCTTGGCTTACACACCCCAGAGTGTGGCACAGGGTCCTGTCCTGAGACTGAGACTGAGGGCCCCATCCCAGTCACTCCCCCAGTGCATGGTGACCTTACTGCCTTGGGCATCTCTCCCCTGCTCTGAGATGCTGTGGATGGCAAGGACACTCCACTGTGTTGGTCACTCCAGAGAGGGGCTTGCTGTGCTGACAAGACTTCGGGTGAACATTTCATAAATGCTTTCACATTTACCAGCCTCTCAATTGTTTTTCCAGTGGGTTGAAGGCTGCTGACTGCAGGCTGAGTGTCGTCCTGGCTGCATCTCCCCTCTGGATCCCTCCTTCCCTTAACCACCCCAAATCATGATGTCACAGCCACTGTGGCAGCAAGCAGTACTGACCTTTTTTTCTTCTTCTTTTGTGCAGAGCTAATCTGATCAGGGCCTACCAAAGACATTAACGACGTCGAAAGTAGCCTACTTTAAGAGAAAATATGCAGAAGAAGAACATTTACATAAAAATTACCATGAGTATTGTCCAAAAGTGAGTACCTCTCTCATTGCAGACCCCATCCTCCCCCGGTTTCATTCCTTGATGCTAAAGACCCATTCACTTGCTCTTTACTTCCCAGCACTTGATATTACCAGAGGACCGGACTTGTATCCTAAAACTATCTCTCCAGAAACTCCGCTTCCTGGACGACCCTGAAGCCTATCTCCGTAGGTCTGTATTAATTAACAATCTGTTGAGGAAGATTCACCTAGAGACAGAGAGGGAGAG
The DNA here is from genome assembly GCA_013399695.1 of Formicarius rufipectus. Classification (NCBI taxonomy): domain Eukaryota; kingdom Metazoa; phylum Chordata; class Aves; order Passeriformes; family Formicariidae; genus Formicarius; species Formicarius rufipectus. Next base: position 338,442 of record VXAU01006020.1, read on the forward strand.
CTATGAATACTTTAAGGAGGCTCCGTGTTATAGGACTGCTTACTCTGACGCACGAAAACGGCTGAAGTTTATGGTGCAGGAGTGCTGTTCCCAGTCGCTCTATTATGAAGAGCTGCACTCGTATCGCATCGTGCCTTACTCTGCAGAGAACGCCGTTTACGGGATGGGCTACACGGGCAGCCACTTGGAGCAAAATTCTCAGTTGCTTATTTATAAAATGAATTAAAGTAGCTGTTAGACCCACTGATGTTTGTTTCTGAATGCTTGAACTGCTTACTGAGGTGTTAAGGTGAGGCACTAATTGCAGATATACTGGCGATCCAAGGCGGATGTGATGGGAGCTGAGTGGAAGGTACTTTGGATAACACCCTGCAGCCCCCGCTCTCAAACCCCCCGGTTGTGAAGTACCTTGCTGTACACACAGAGCTGGTGCAATACGGAGGTCCTTACCCGCAGAGACTGCGTTGCAGTGCGGTTTTTTAGAAACAAAAGCTGCATTTAAGTTCCTCATGTGTAGATACAGATGTTCCAAATCACTTTTGCAGTTAAATTATGCCATCCCCGGTGGAAGGGGAACCCTCCCAAAGAAGTGGAGTAGTCTGACAGTGAGGAGTAAAACACAAGTCATTTACTGTAAAGGTATAGATAGAAAGTTTCTTTGAGAAAAGGTTTGATCATGAAGGAGTCAGTGCCAAAGGAATCAGACTAGCTTAGGATTTTCAGAGATTGGACTCACTTGCTACTCACAAGACACTCCATACTGACATTTGCAAGGGTTTGTGGGTTGGGTTGTTTTGTTGTTTAGTTTGGTTTTGTTTTTGTTTTTGTTTATTTTTTAATAATTGCATTCACCTTATATTATCTCTTAGCTGGTATCTACTTTGCTATTTTAATAAGAATCAGAATCAGAATGACTCACAGGAAAGACTGTTTCTTCAGCCCATCATTGGTGTTCCCTTAACTTCCTTTGCCTCTTTCCCTAGCTGTTTCCCTGATACTTCTTTGCATGCTAATTTGCTGTTTGGCCCGAGGTTCACATTGGTGCTAGGGAATAGACAGCAATTTCTTTTTATGTAGAATATAAAAGGCAGAAAAACCATGATAACTCTCATAGATAGAGAATTAATGTATCTGACAGATGCTGGTAAGACCTCAGAGGTTCTCCTGATGAAACTGCTCAGCATTAGTAATAATGTTTCAGGTTAAGTGAAATGTCTAATTTCAATCTGGGAATTAATTTTAGAGGATGTAAATACATATTTCACAAGCAACGGCACATGAGATATTCAGCAAATGGAATGAGTACAAGTGGAAAGTTTTATGGCTGCCAAAGCTATGTCATGAAAATACCAAAGAGTAACATAAAAGATGGTGTTCCAGCAAGGGGGTCAAAAGCAAAGATTGCACTATAATCTGGGGAAATGTGATTAACGAGCCTGTAAATTAGCCGTTAGCGATACACCTGCAGATCACCCACGGGTGACCTGCATCCCAGAATTGCTGAACAAATATACAAGATGATTCAAAGCCTATCAAAGTCCTGCAGGTCTGTTGGCTTACAGCAAAGAAACTGGCTTTGCCTCGCTGGCTATCACAACTTTAAAGCTTTAAAGCAAAGTAAATAATAGCGCTCACTCAGCTGGAGGCAGATATAGATATATATATATATAAAATAACCTCTTTTTTTTATTATTATTTTGAGAGGCTTTGCTCTTGCAAATGTGGCTGATGCTATTTCTGAAGCATTATACAGTATGAACAAATACCATGGCTTGCCAGGAATGTGCTTTGTGTCAGATTCCTCCTGTCACCCTGCTTAGAGCATCCTAGTTGTGTGTGCTGCATATATCATCACAGCTCTCAGGCACGTGCTAGTGCAGGGGAAAAGGCAGGAAGGCAAAATCAAGAGGTTTGAGGAACAAAGTTAACTCGGTATCAGTAGTTAGAAACCAGTAGAGGTTTCAGAGACAGAAGGAAGCAGTAAAATCCAGGTATTGTTTTTAATTTAAAGAAAAAAAAAAAGGCAGCATTGCAATTCAAAACAAGGATAACCTGAAAACTGGAGAACATAAACAGCACAGATACTGTGGGAAGGCTGGAAAAACAGGGCTGTGCTGTTTGGGAGGTGCTGTTAGTCACGATGAATGTTCAGGGTTTTGTTTTTATTTTAAGACAAGTCATATTTACTTGTCTCTGACAAAAGGGTGTCTTTAAATCCTTGGTCAGTGCAATTCAGCATCAGAGCTGTCTGGCAATATGTGGTTTGATTCCTGCTGTCCTTGGGCTTGCACCAGCCCCAGATCATGGAAATAATGGTTAAGCTTGCATTTGGTATGGTTGGGTTTGAGAGATGTCCAGTTGAAGGCAGCTGTGCCCACCCCAACACGGGGCTAGAGAGAGGCCAGGTTAATGATCAGGTGTGTGGAACAGCCCCAGTATCACCAGTAAGACCTCTCAGAGAAGCCCATGTGCTGTGTGGGCTGGCAAGACGATGGCTGATGTGAGAAGTGCTGTTATCCCCCAGGGAGCTCTCTGGCCTCTGCGGGCACCTCACACGCCTCGTGCCGCCTTTAGGGCCGGGATGCTGCTAAGGGAAAATTGCTCCTGTCTTCTGATTTCTCAAACCATGTAATTTTCCACTCTGAAATGATCTGATTTATGCATTTTTTTTTTTCTCTTCATGTCCATTTTCACTTGAATTCATAATGATATAGCAGCTACATGAAATGCTAAAATGCTTCTTTTCTCTCAGTGACTGACTTTATTATATTCATAGGATGGTTCTGGCTTGAATAAACAAAACTTTTATCTTAAAATTAGTAATGTTTCAATGAAATGAAGGAAGCTCAGTGGGATCAAAGTCTTTAACCTCACCTGAATAAAACACATTAACCCTGTCAGATTCATCTTTGAAGAGGTTCTTTGCCTGCTTGAAGAGACAGATACTTTCTTGCTTATTGAAAGCTTCTCTGATAATGTGTTAAGATAACTGAACCGATATAGCAGACAAAAATCTGCGTAAGATCACAAAGCTTATTGGGCTACCTAGGAAAGAGGATGATATTTTGCTCATGTTTTTCTCATGTTTTGTTTTCTTGAGCAAAAAACCTTGTCTGATTTTTAAACTTTTACTTGCTCTAGGAGCAGTTAACATCGATTATTTCTTTCTAGAGAGCAAACTGGTTTTGTTTAGTTGACTCTTTGTTATTAAATTGAATCAAAGGTCCACAATTCCAAATGTTTTAAGTCTACTTTAGTTTTCACTGCCTTCTGCTTTGCCCAGTGGTTGGTCCTATTGAAAAGTAGGTCTGAAATACTCTACTTTAGTACTTAAAAACATAGCTTATGGGCTGATGAAGAAGTACAGAAGTGGAATAACATTGCAAGTGACTCCAGAAATAGTTACTTTGACACCTTTTGAACTCTATAATGATTTTAAAATTTAGTTGCCAAGTTACTGGGTACCAGCACTTTAATACAGCTACATACAGTGATTTTTGTTTTTTGGGCTTGTAGCTACAATTCAGCTCTTCTGGCTTCTGATGTGTGAATCTGTCTGTAGGTGGTCAACTTTCAGTGAGATATATATATATAGATATATATATGTTCTATTATGACTGCATTAGGAACTCCTACATATGGGCTATGTTTGCACTGGATGTAAAGAGAGTCCTTCCTTCCCTTTGACTCAGTTGCCTTGGAGATAGAATATTCATCAGAGAGAATATAGATGAGCTGGGTGGTGAGGACAGATTTGGTGATGAGAGCTGATCACTTTGAAAATGACTTGCTTAGGACTATTGGTTTTTATCTTGGAACAGCAGTACATGTGGCTGTAATTGGAGTTTCTATGAGTTAAGTTTTCTTTGTGCTGTTTTTCCCTACCTGGCTGGACATGCTGATGATGCATTGGGGTGGCTCTGTAAGAGGCATGGCCTGGGTGCACATGGCGTCACGTCTCTACCTGGTGCAGAACCCCAACATATTGTTTGAATAACCTGGTCTAGTGGAAGGTGTCCCTGCACATTGCTGTGGAGGTTGAAACTAGATGGCCTTTAAGGTCTCTTCCAACCCCAAATCATTTCGTGGTTCTATGAGTCTCTGATATTATGGCCCTGATCCTGTAAAAACTTCAGTTATCATCCAATTTCCTTGCACAGACTCTCTTGCCTAAGCCCAAGAGGCTCCTTGTGTGCTTGATGCTCAGCATGTGTATGAGCCTGTGCAGGGCTGGGGCTGCTGGTACTCCTCAATTGCCTCATTATCAGTGAAAGTGATTATCGAGCTGCCGCTTGAGTTCTTGAATACATTTATATTGCACTGTAAATTGAACTTTTGTTTTCAATGAATGTTTTGAGTATATGGACTATTGTGCCTTAAAGTCCCATCCTCATACGAGCCTTTGTAAATGTTGTGTAAATCTGCAAACTGTCTATCGCTGGTAACTCTGTGCACTCTATACAGATCTGATTTGGTACTTGGCAGGACCGTGGGAAACCCAACCCAGAGCTCAGTTTGCCATGAACAAAGAGTGGTATGCCAAATCTCTTCTTTTTTTGCTGTTCATGCAAGTCTGTTTCTCTGTTTTCTGTCATAGCTGGGTTCTGGGTCACCTACAGCACCAGGAGCCACTTGCAGGAACTCAGAAAGTTGTAAAAAAGTTATCTCCAGTTTTTAAATGCCACCTGTATAGTGTGCTCTCAGGTGGGAATCACAACTGCATATAGCAACTGAGGCAGGTGCTGTCAAGTATATAATATATTTGACACAATTAACAAAGCAGAAAAAGGAACACCTATTTCTGTTGAAAAGCATGAGCCTGCATAATGCTAAATATGTGGTGATTATGCGCCAAGTAATTGGAATTATACCTATTGATTCTGTAACAAAAACCATCTTTTAATTGTTTAAAATTACCTGGGACCTGACTGAAGGTTTTTATTAAAATGTTTTCTAAAGTGAATAGTAGAAAAATGTATATGTATTTTAAATATACGTATGATGTGCATGTTATTAATAAACATCTATTTCTATTGAACCAGATGGACTCCTGTTGTTTGGTTTACAAATTAACATGTAATGTTACTACAGAAAGGTTTCTAACACCATTAATCCCCTGACAAATGTACAAACTACAGATTTTTTGAGGGACTTGGGCCTGAGAGTAAACCTGGGGCTATCCCTCTGGATGCTGTGCAAACCCTGGCATTCACCCTGATCCCATTGTTTGCATCTCAACTTTGCCTAAGGGTTTGCAAGGCCCTTCTTTTCCTTGTTTATTTATTTGACCTAAAAATCTGCACGGAACCATTTTTTAAATGATATTCTGCAGGGCATCTTCCAGATGCTGTCAAAGGGTCAAAGGTAAAATAGTTAGCTACTGGAGCAGTTCAGGAAAATGGATTTTTTTAACCTAAAAATCCTATTATAATACAAAGATCACCATCATTCCCATGGATTTTCTTTAGAATTCCTCTCTTGAAGAAGCTGAAACAAAACACTGAATATATTTAAGAGATACTGAAAAAAACCAAAATGTTTACAAAAGGATGGACTTTCCCCTGTGAGCAGGAGCCTCTTGAAGCAGTCACAGGGAAACATCTTCCAGGGTCAGGTGCTTCAGGTCCCATTTCCAGCCAAGAGTTGGGTACCACCTGGGGCTGCACGTCCAGGTTTTTAGAAGACTGAGCATTGCAACCAGGTGCCATAGGTACAGCAGTACAGCAGTCACCTCCTCTCATGGTCTTGCATTAGGACACAACAGCTGGATGTTGTCAACCTGAGAACAGCTCTGAAACCACTGATCCTGAATCCCCTACCTACCTCATCTGAATGTGGTATTACGAGGACTGTCAGCCACCACCCAAATCCTGAGATGTTCTCTGTTCCTGAACCACTCTTCTTTCAAACCTAAAAGCAATACCTAGGCCATGGCATGGGGATGTGCATACTTAGAGGAATGAGCTTCTCGCTTCATGCCTGCAGGTTTGGCTTGTTTTCTTCCCCAAATTGTCTGTGAATGACCAAGGGTCTCTGGGGTGATATATCTCTGGCACAGGGAAATAAACTCAAATGGCCAAAATTTCTCGTAGATCCTTGGTGGAAGCTGCCACCTCTGAGGATTCACCACACTGGTAGGAGATGCTGAGCCTTGTTTGGTCCAACTGTGGAGAGAACTGCTTTAGTGTGGAAATGAAAGGCAGTGGAGCAGCTTCCCACCTCTCAGCACAAATGCCCTATGTTGTCCAACACATGCAAATACTTTCCCACTATGGGTGTTTTCAAAGTCGTGTGAATCATCCTGCCACAAGGCAAATTCAGCTGCAGACTGAAGGTGGCGTCCTCTATGCCAATTCCTCTGCTGCTAAAGGAGGTGGTGAAAGCACCATGGTCAGACCACCGTGGGCTTGCTTTGCTCTCAGCTGTGTTTCCTTCCTTAGCTCTTTGCAGCAATTTGCATCCACTTTGAATCACAGAAGCTGCTGGGTTGCCCTGCCTCGGCAGTACCTGCCCAGGCTCATGGAGCAGCTGGCACAGGACCCGGGGAGCCCAGCTGAGAGCTGTAAATTCACTATTACATCCCACACTCCGTGTATTTTAGGGCTTAATTAATTCAGGCCCGGAGATAAACAGCGCTGATGGCCAAACTAAGTGATGCTTTGAGGTCCTGGCTGCAGAGCCCTGCTTTTCTAGTCCAGTGGGAAGGTCTGCTCTGCCTTGATGATGTGCCGTTGATGGGAAATTATCCCCCACTGGGCTGAGTGGTGCCAAATTGCAGCTCTTACCGGTGGAAGGCGGCTTTTCCTGACACAAACTGCTTGGTGGAAATCGCTGCCAATTTGCTCCAGGGAGGTTTGTGTGTAACATCTGCTGTCAGGGAAGAGGAAGGATAGCTGGAAAGGTAAAGGTCTCTCTCCCTGTAAGGTGCCAGAATCCCCTGTTTGTAGTGGGAGATATTATTGGTCTCCCATGTTGTCCTTTCAGGCTCACAGACTTTTCAGATGTGCTGAGTGCATTCTACTATAGGCTGAGAGAGTTGGGGCCCTTCAGGAGAAGGCACCAAGGAGACCTTAGAGCACCTTCCAGTACCTAAACAGGCTGCAAGAGAGCTTGAGAGGGACTTTTGACAAGGGCATGGAGGGCTAGGACAAAGGGAGATGGCTTCAAACTGAAAAAGGGGAGTTTCAGATCAGATATTAGGAAGAAATCCTTGACTGTAAGCATAGTGAGGCACTGGAACAGGCTGCCCAGGGAAGCTGTGGATGCCTCGTCCCTGGAAGTGTTCAAGGCCAGGTTGGATGAGAGTTTGAGCAACCCAGTCTAGTGGAAGATGTTCCTGCCCATGGCAGGGGGTTGTAATGAGATGATCTTTAAGGTTCCTTTCAACCCAAACCACTCTGATTCTTTGATTTTATGATTATACCATCCACTATGGTGCCCTTCAGTGTGAATGCCGGGGGGGACCACGTGAGCTTTGTAGTGTGTTCCCAAACACAAACAGGATCATCAGTCCCATTCCTAGAGAGTATTCTCAAAATTAGGATGCACCATGTCCCAGGCAGAAAGGTCTCTCCCAAACCTCTGCAGTGCAGGCAGGAGCGGCAGCACAAGGTGATGTCATCCAGGGAAACACCGAGATTTGGTAGGTATATGGACCTGTGGGGTGGAACTCTGTGAATGTTCCCACTGTGACAGTACCATAAGAACCTAAATACCCTTCATAGTGTTAGCAGGTATTAATCCAGGTCCTGCATGGCCAGGGCTAGTGGGTGATACCCCACCACAGCTGCAGCCTTTGGCTCATGAAATCAGAGCACTGTTCCTTGACGATCCCAATGAGATGGGGCCCTTGCTAAGTGCAATAGTATAAATAGCTACTTTTCTGCAAAATTCTGAGTCTAAGACAAACGTGTGTCTGTGTACACTTTAGGGGCACAGGTCCATAATGCAGAGAGCTGAGGTGAAGACATGTCTGCTCTGGAGGAGAGCAAAGGCTGTTGTGTGAGCACCTGAATTAGGGCAAAAAAAATCTATGCTGGAAGAGGTGGAAGGTCTCAGCTCTCAGGAGATTTGCACTTACTACCAAGGAGTTACTCCTCTCTTGGAATTGTTTTACCTGGTAATTTGTCTCTTGGGAGATGGGTCTGAGTGAAGCAGTTACCAGGGGCTGATGGATGAGCTCGGTAGTGTCTGTTCTAGTTCTACTTGGGATAAAAAAATCAATGCTGCAAGCGTTGTCAGAGACTTGCCACGAGGCTGAAAAAGCTGATGAGGATCTTGCATTTGCAATTCTCAAGGCTGGAATCACCTGGAAAGTGAGGACAAGCTGCAGCTGACAAGGGGCAATAGTAAGTCAAACGCTGATGCCTCCTGTGACTGAGTCTACGCTGCAGCACACATTGTCCCTCTCTCAGGAGGTTCCTGGTCTCCCCCGAGGGGTGTAGAGCAGGCTTTGTGACTGAAGGTGGCACTGCTGCATTGAAGGATTCCAGAGAAATGGCTGTAAAGGAGCTACGCGTAAAACCAGCGCTGGTGAGATGAGCTCAGTGATGGGTGCTGGCTGGGTTGGGGCTCGAAGGACCCCGTTTCCCATAGACAGGCAGCCTCAAACAGAGGCTCCCTCTGTACTTGTTTGAAACATAATTTTTAGTTTTTTCCTTAGTATTTGGCCCCAGAAAGTGTCCAAATCTTGCTAGTTTGGTGCAAACTCCTCTGCTCTCTTAAGAAGATGTACTCTAGTGGTTGCTGAGCTCTACGGAGGTCTGATGTGAGCATGACAAAATGCAAGGGAGCTGCTCTGACTTATTCAAAAGGGGCAATTCCCTTCTTTACCTTGTGGTAAGAAGGTGGAGAGTGTGACCCTGACTCTGCTCAGGTGTTTACATCAAGTAGAACAGTGGTGGCCAGAGCCACAAGGTGTGAAGGAAGTTTGCTTTCCTGGGCATATGTCCTGGTCCCTCTCCCCTTCTCTTCTTGAAGGACCTGAAGTAGCAGTAAATATTCCCTAGGTTGTGCAGGTAAGAGTTAGACCATACAGTGACGGAACGATGCCCCTCGCTGGCCCCTGGATGTCCAAGGTGTCCCAGGTTTGTTGTCTGATCATAATATTAGCTCTGTTTCATGACAAAGGTTATGGGACACTGACTGCAAGTGGCAGTGGTATCTTCCAGGCAGCGTGGCTGAACATGAAGTAGCACAAAGGCAGTGTCCAACCTGAGCTTGGTGAATCAGGCATCACCTGCGTGCCAATAGACCAAGGAGGCAGGATTGGGACTGAATTAGGATGAAAGGGTGCCCTGATGCACACCCTGCATCCGGTTTGAAGAGCTCCTGGGCAGAAGGACACCCTCCCAGTCAGGCATGGATGCAAATGGAGAAGCCTTGCTTCTCTGAAAGCTGTGTGGCTCAGCTTTGTGCTGAGTTCTGCCTGTCCTCAGCCCTTGAGCCATGGAGGTTGTGGGATGGATTTACTGTTTGCTGCACACTGGCTCCCCCAAAAGCCGTCTGGAAAGAAACAGCAGCGTTCTTTGCCCATTACGATGACTTGTCTCGGTGCGCGCACAGTAAAAACATGTAGTTGTGCGTCTTCATCTTCACCACTGGAGGGCTGCATCTACCTGCAGATTCTATTTAGGTTACATGAAGCCCAGAGCACCTGTCACCTTGTGAGATGTGTTGTACTAACGTAATTGGGGAAGGCCGAAAAGCAGAAACCGTTTTCTTTGGGGAAAAATCTGGCTGTAAACTTCATTGGTTTGCAGTGAAAGTGCTTTTTTCCCTTGTTGGAAGCTTTGTCGATAGCTTTAAAACGGACAGGGGGTTGAGAGGGAAAGAGGGGAATTGCTTCAGGATAGTCAGGCTGTGAAAATAGGAGTTTTAGTTTGTTTTGACCTGTGTTCCTTCTTTCATAAATTAAATATTAGGGCCATATGCCGTTGGAGAGGAAGAGGTTCTTGATCTCCTGAATATGCTCCTAGCCCTTTATTTCTGTATTGTGCCTGAGCTGGACAGTGGTCCCCTGCAGCTCAGCCCCTCTGGTGTTCAAACCCAAGCCCAGCTGGTTTCCCTTAGGCTCGACAGGTTTCTGTAGAGTCCAGACAATGGGCTCATCTCCCTTTTCCTGGTTAACTCACAGGAATGAAACATGCAGTTGAGCAATAAGAGCTCGACAAGTGCTGAAGAGCTGTGCCTCTCCAGGGGTCTCTGCTCAGCATGTTGTGGCAGGTGGGGCTTTTTTTAGCTTCATGCAGGCTTTTCAGATTTCTATTTCAGCTTTGAATTCCTATAGCTTGGAGACACAGCAGAGCTGCTAGAAACATGAGCAGCAAGCCAGGTATTGTTTCAAGCCATATCTGTCCCCTTTTTAACCGTGGGGTGGTGCCTGTGAAGTTTGATGATTGACTCCTGGGGAGTGCTTCCCTCGGGATGACTGCCCCAGTGACGACTCCCACTTGCCAGAGTGACCTTGTTGCATGCCATCACCCCCTTTTCCTTGTGCTATCTTGGGCCCACACTTCCAAGGGCTGGTGGAAGAATTCAGTTAAAAGCAGTAATGGTCCTGCCGTGGATTGAATAAAGCTCTGCTTGGACTACAGAGGGCAGCAAATTGTTCAGAATACAATAGATTTAATCTCATACTAATTTTAGCAGCTGCAGCTCTGTTGGAGAAGTTCCCTGCAGCTGGGAAGAGGAATGGGGCTCCAGTGCAGGGGCCAAGCATGGGCAGGGAAGGCAGGGCCTCTCACCTTGCTGATGGTGGCTGGTGTACCTTTGCTCTTCTACACAAACCCCTGAGAAAATGTGCTTGCAAGTAGAAACTACCTGGAGTGGAAAGTTATGATATAGTGTGGTATTTAAAGCATTGATTTTCTTTTTTTTTTTTCAATATTTCACCTACATAGGTATGTGCTCTCCCCTGGAAAGAGAGAGGAGCAATCAAGGAAGGACTGCCAGGTTAAAACCACAGGTAAGTGCTCCATGAATAAAATCTTCTCCATTGCTCGCAGGGGTTGCTTGTGCATACAAACCTCTCTGCACCTTGGTGTTTGTGCTTCTCTCTCAGTATTGGGCACAGAAATACATTACTGCTTAAATAAAAGCTTTTGGGCACATCTTAGAGGAATCTCTCATGGAACTTCCAATTTTTGAAGAGGCCTTTCTACATGAGAGCTCTTCCTTTTAAATGCCTTTGAAAATAACAGTTTTGATAAACAAATCACACGGCATTGTGCTTCAGAATCGCTAACGGGACCTGATGCTGGTCAGCCAGAAAACCCTCTCATTTGAAACCCTTGCAGAAAGTGTCCTACTGTCATTTGTATTTTCAGAGCTGGCTGCCCAGGTTGCCTGGAGAAGTTGTGAATGCCCCATCCCTGGAAGTGTTCAAGGCCAGGTTGGATGAGACTTTGAGCAACCTGGTCTAGTGGAAGGTGTTCCTGCCCATGGCAGGAGGGTGGAACGAGATGATCTTTAAGATCCCTTCCAACCCAAACCTAGTTCTGTGATTCTGTGAGAGATTTCATTTCTTTGGGAACTCATGGTTTTATTTTCTTTTCAGTATACAGAAGCTGAATATGAATGTTCCAGGAGAAATAGCCATGCTGCTTGGTTCCCGTTGAATATCTTCTGAATCATATAGAGCTTTTATAAACCTGCAACTAGCGGTAGAACCTCTCTCTCTACTGAGTAACGGTGGACACTGGTATGAGGAATGCCAGTAGTGCTCATTATTTAACAAATAGGAGTGAACAGTGAAGACTCTGGAGCCCAAGGGTTATAAGGAGCAGCTGAGAGAACTGGGGATGTTTAGCCTGGAGAAAAGAAGGTTAAGAGGAGACCTTATCACTTCTATAATTACCTGAAAGGAGGTTGTAGCCAACTGACGTCTCTACTCCCAGGCAGCAAGCAACAGGACAAGAGGAAACAGCTTCAAGTTGTGCCAGGGGAGGTTTAGATTGGATATTAGGAAAAATGTGTTCACTGAAGAGGTGGTAAGCATTAGAACAGTCTTCTCAAGGATGTGGTGGAATCACCATCCCTGAAAGTGTTCAAAAATCATGTGGATATGATGCTTTGGGACAAGGTTTAGTGGTGGGCCTGTCAGTGTTAGATTAATGATTGGACTCAACAACATTAGGAGTATTTTCCAACTCTGATTCTGTAAATGTACATAAATGGATTGAAATACAAGTCTGTCCATTGTGCATGTGTTTAGTCAATCCATTTTTCACTCTTCCTGCCTATGGGATGGTGTGTGCAGGAGGAAATTACAGTAGGCTGTACTACAGACGTCTGTAAATGTATTGCTTTTCTACAAAAGGCAGCTTCTCTTCCAGTTCAAACATATGCAGAAAGGGATGACAGCAGACAAGAACCAGCTGGGATAAGGTATTAGCACACTAAAACAGGCTTTGGACTGGGTATTTTGGGTGGTCTCTTCCTTTCAAGCGTAGTTTTGAAAGAGGGACAAACACTGCTAAAGCCCAGAGAAACGTGGACCAAAATAGCACTGCACTATCATTACTAGGAAGGGCTATTTCATCTTTTTTTAATGCAGCTATTTTGGGGGCTTAGGTAAGCTCAGAAGGAGATGGTAGTGAGATTTTGGTAAATTCTGCTGCATTTCCCTCTTGGGCTCCTTACAGGGTGACTGCAGGACAACTCCCAGAAGGCATCCAGTCTTGATTTGGAGACTGTCCTTTCTTGTGCCAGTGGTCACAACTACATGAATAGGTGACTTTTGCTTTTCAATATTTGCTTTTTTTTTTTTTTTCTTTTAAGTAGCTCATTTCTAATTAGAACTGGCCCAGACTCAGCTTCTAGCCAGGAGTGTTTTGTTAAGCCTCTCTCTTAGATTAAGAATCCTTTTAAAGTGCCCTATATCTTCTCCACGTTAAGACAGTGTAATCGAGTTGCCTTCCACTCTCTCGCTTTTGAGACTAAACAGATTGATCTCCCTGTCTGTGGCTAAAAGACCTCTTCTAAACCTTTCATTAGAACTTCACTTGGATATCTGGGGTTGAAATGACCATAATCAGTAAGTGATTTTCTGAAGTATGACATGAAGTGTTAAGGGTTTCTTGGCCTACAAGAGTGTAGTATTTTTTTTGTCTAGTTTCTTGAGTCTTGCTTTTTCGTGTTTGTTTCAGTGGCTTGGACTCAAAGATGCAAAATTTATTCTGGATATATCACCCTACAGTGGCAGCAGACAAGTCTGTTGGCTTTGGGTGCAGATCCCTTTGTCACGAACCAGAATATTACCTGTTCTCATTAATTCCAGATCACACTGGAGAAAGCAGGTGGAGACTCATGTTTGCTGGTAGGGAACAGGGGGACAGAGTGCAGTTTTGAACTCAGGAAAGCCCAATGCTCAGTCTGTCTGCTGCAGGTGCCAGTGTGATGGTACAGGACAGGAGGTGCTAGACAGGGGATATATTGATTCCCTATGGCAGTTTGCAATCATTCCTCACGGCCTTACATGACATATTTTCCTAGCAAAGAGTTTCTGACATGAAATTCTCCACAGATATGTTTTTCTCTCTACCCCAAGGGTGTAAAAATTATTGCATATTAGAAGTAAAAGGAGAGGGAGAAGTTATAAAAGCATGGACAACACAGGAAAGAAAAGAGGCATGAGAAACAGCCTTCATTGTCCCCTGGAGCATTGCTCAAGCTGCTGTCTGTAATCCACCCTGCAGTGCCTTGAGAGTGCTGGAGCTCAGTGTGTGAAAAATGTCTCTTGACTGAAATTTCAGAGACTGCCAAAAACTGTGGAGCAAAGAACTTTATTACCAGCACGTGCTGGTGGCCTCAGCCTGTGGGTGGGTCTGAGCACACACGTGGGTTTGGGGATCACACCTTTTAGGGGCTCTAACAGTTGCATGAGCATCCCCTCTTGGAAGCCAACCCCTCCCAGGTCTGGCTTCAGTTCCTTAAAATGTGAAAATTTGTAGATAATTGGATTTTATTGGGTGCCACAGGCCCAGGGAAGACCCCTCCTCTCTGGGAGTCTGCCCTTCTGTGGAGGCAACTCCCCCTTGAGTCTGCCCCACATCTGCCCTGGAATGGAAGAGCTGTGGTTGCTTAAACCCCATTGGGGTTTTTTTTAGGTGGGAAAAGCTATTATGGCTTTGCTGGAACTTTCCTTCCCTAAAAGGAACGGGCATGAATACACAACCCAATTGTCTGCCTTGAGTGGGAAAGGCATGCCTTGTTCAAATCTACTAACTGTTTCAAGGTAAGCTTGGAAATTTAAAGTCTTAAACAACTGTGAATCTCTATCCCAGCCATTGAGGTCCCTTTGCCCTCCATGCTTTCTGTCACTCCTGCTTCATACCCCAACACCCCACAAACTCCCCACATACAAAATACCTCTTGGTAGCCTACACACAAAATAGCCTCCAGGCAGCCCAGCACCAAATGGTTCCCAGGTGTCTTGTCAGTCCCTCTTTCACCCGCTTGGAATAAAACCGGGTTTTTATCCCTCACAAGTGGATCACGCAAGTTCCAAAAGCCTCGGTCCTCACAGTCAGCACAGGGTACTCTGGGATCACAAAGGTGTTTCGGGTCAGGGTTAATTGGGAAATCCCAAGGCCAGGAAATCTTACTCCTTCCCTGTAATATGAACCTCAGAAAGGCTTGAGCACTTCTGTAGTCAACAATAGAAGCTGCTACTCCAGATCAAGAGCGGGAGAAATTCTGGTTAAATCAGCTTTAGATTTATAGTGCTATGCCTGATGAGAAGACAATGTGCCTTCACATTAATACTTCAAATTTATCCTGATTTGTGTTGCAGGTGCTGGATCTGCTCCCCCTGGAATGTCCTGTATTATGCTATAGCTGCCCAGAATACATTCAAATTAGAAAATCTCCACACTGAAAAGTCCTGTGTGTAAAACTCTGATGTCGTCAAATAGCCTATTGAGGCATGCTGGATCCTATTTTTGAAGCAAATTTCTCTGATGCAGTAGAGATTCACAGTGCAAGTGGTGGGATGGGGATGGGTAGTGGGAATACAGAAGCCAGGGAACCCCAGGAGCTGGTTTAATGGTAACTTGTCCCATGGATGAGTTTGTGCAGATGGGTTTGCTACTGGCTGATTAATTCCTGGTGAGGAAGGAGAAATTCAGAGAGGAAGTAAAAGCAAAATATTGCCCTATGCAATAAGAATTATATGTACACGTATGGTGTATGTCTAGTTATGCTCTTCACAATATGTAAGGATGCGAGAAAACATATCACATTCTCTCTTATAACCAGTAGGGGTTTTTCCATTCCAGTTAGTTACTGGCTTATATTCCTGTGTATCTTTTATCAGCTGTAGTAAGAACAAAGCACCAAGATTTTTAATAACTATATTAAGAACAGAACAGGCAAAGCCTTTTTTTTTTTCCTTTTTTTTAGCCTAGTAGCTCCCCTGTCTTCCAATGGAAAAGAAAAGAAGACAAACTCTCCAGATTTCATTGTGTGGGAGAGAAAAATCATCAAAAAATCTGCCAACTTCATTTTTCAAGGTCTAGATTTAGGAGAGGTCAAGGACTGAATAAAAAAACCCAGAAATATGAAGACTACAAATGAAGTCAAGGGCACTGTGATTGCTTTTTTGAGAGGAAAGGAAACATGTACAGTTGTCTAATTATTAGTAGGAAGTCAGGTATGCTTTCTCTCTCTGAAAGGATCAATACAATAGAGAGTTTTCTTTCTGGAGACCTAGGAAATAATAAAAATTATGAGATGAAAGTGAGCACTTAGAAAATAAATATATAAATATCACTGTTCACTAGTTATCATCTCTTTTGGTGAGTTATATTAATTATCAAGCTTTGATTTCCTTCCAATGAGAGCACCTTCCATCTTTCTGGAGAGAAACTGAAGTCAAACATTCATAACAAATGAATGTGTTGGCTGTGACTTGTCAGGGTTATCGTGTGGCCATGAATGTTTTGCAAAACACAGTGTCCCATAACAACTCATTAAACATTGTTTTTCTTTCTGTCTCATGCACTCATTAATTTGTCAGCTCAAGAGCTCAAGGTGATTTTTTTTTCTTTTTTTTTTNTTTGGGTTTTTTTTCTTTTAATTCTCTCTTCTTGCTCTTTCTGGACAACTTCTGAGTACGTGTCTAATCTCAGCTCTGTCAGAAAGTCATGCCATGAAATCTACCTGGAACAGCAAAATGATGACCCAATGACCCTGCTGTTCATATCCCAGCTGAAACCATTACTGGAGATAAATTTCCAGGTGTGCAAGTTTGTTTAATCCTGATGATGCCAAATACTTCTTGTACTTTCTGCTCTGATCTCTCTCAGAAATGACTGTAGCAGTGCTGTGGAGCTGTTAAATGGGACTATCTAACAGCCAGTAGTACCCAGAAAACAAAGGAAAAAACTACTGAAACCTTCACCCTCTTTGGAGCAGACAGGAGAAAACATGAATGGACTACATTTGGGAAAGATTGGTGCCTGTCACTCATGGGAGTAAGTTCTTCTCTGGAGTGGCTAGTATGTGGCAGCGAACAGAGTGACCCCCATCTAAATATGAAATATTACAAGTCTGATATTATTAAAATTGTTTTAACATTTGCCTATTTTTGAAGCACTTTAGGACTCTAACACTTCTGTTTCTCGGTCCTGCTGTCAGATCCAAGGTAATTAATTCTACAGATAACTTCAGCTTGGGGTAAAGTGAACTTTTTGGGGAAAAAAATGAAACAAAGCAGAAAATCAAGTAGTAGAAACCTACATGATCTGTTTATTATACTTTTGGTGGAGGAATGAAGAACATAAACGTGCTCCTAGCTTTGTCTGTGTGATATGTTATACCCAGGAGACCCAGAACTTCAATTTGTCATTTACTCATAGTCTGTGCATGGTCCAGTTTTAATCCTCCCTGTCCTGAAGCCTGTAATGAATTCCAGTTGGGTCCAGTTCCAGATATGAACAACCTTATGGTCTCCCAGTAAGCTGGTTGTGCAAATGACCTAGATGCACACACTGCAATTGGGTAAGAGAGGTCACCTCTGGGATAAATTGAAGGTTATTGATAAGATTTGATTGTAGAGCGCAGAGATTATGTAGCAGTCTCTTTGCTTAAATGAGAGTGTCAGAAGCAAAAATTGCTACTTCTTCTATTTATTCCTCCTTTCCCTCCTCTCTCCCCAGGAAGAAATGTGCAGGTTGGTTTGTGTTTGTAAGCCGTGCTTTGGTTTGTGTGGTCTGGGTTCAGGGGGCTGTGCTGCCCCACACCAGCCCGGGTCAGTCCCATCCCTCTGATGGGCTCTTGGCCTTTCTATAAGGTGGGGACTGAGCCATTCCCTTGTCTAGTGGCAGGATGTGGAATATGGAAGGGATGTTTCTGCAAGTGACAGAACTATGAGACATCAATCTGAAAGAAGAACCCACAGAAATGTCCTGCATGAAAATGTCCTGCTTTCTGCCATAGAGAGAGAAATGACTTCCCCGAAATGACTGTGGAACAGCATCAAACTCAAGTAAAGAGCTGAATTCATCACAGGCTCCATCAGAGTGCTGGGGAGGGTGGCACAGATGAAGGAAAATGAGCCACCGCTGAGAGCTGAGCCAGCAGCTGGCTCAATGAGGTGCTCTCCTCGCTTCCAAGAGACTTGCAAAAGGATTTTTCTCCCCCTTGGAAGTAAGGTGGCTTTCCAAATGTGGGGAGGAAGATGACAGTAAACATATGTGCTGCTTCCTGTTAGCTGCTGCCTGAGAGTTTGCTCCTCCGGTGTATGACTGATTCTTGATTTGTTTCCACACCTCTTTTGCTGTGCCCAAAAGCAGGAACAAAAGGGCAGAGGAGCAGCAGAAATGTGAAGACCCAGAACAGCATTCACCACCCACAGACCTTACTTCTGGGTGTTTTTATAATATTTTTCTGTCAGGGAGGGCTACATGTGACGAGAGGATTTATGGCTCTAATTCCTTGTTCCTGTGTAGTCACCATATCCTTTGGTCTCCTTTTCTGAAACAAGTCTGACAAACTTATTTCAGGCATCAGCTGAAACTTTTCAGTTGCAGTGTCTGAAGCATTTCTGCCCATACTCACTGACAACTTCCACACCTCTGACAGAATTTATTTGTTAAATGAGGTATTTCTGGACCAGAAACCACATTGCTTTCAGAGCTTTGGTACAACACAACTTCCCGGATTCCTTTCTTCCCCTGGGTACAGCTGGTCTACACAAGAGGTAGGTAGTGGTTTAGCTAATTTCTGTGCAGCCAGAGAGTTGATTAAACACCTCATCTTGAAAGGCAAACAAGGTGCAGTGTAGCCCACAGACGGGCTGATGATTACAGATCTACTACACAATGGTACCAGCCACCATGAAGTCTTGGAGGTTTGTAAAGCCTTGAGAGTCATGGACCCTTCACAACCAGAACTGGATTTAAGGCTCTTGTTTTAAATTGGGGAGAGAAAGCAGAGACCTTGTTTTATAATCCTCTCTCTACAAGTTTCAGTCACGGTCTTTGTAAGGCTTTAGTACAACTTAGAGATCAGAGTAATCCAAATGGGGTGTTAAAGCACTTATGCTGAATAGTAGACCCTTCTGAGATGTGGCTCTGGGCTCCAAAGTTCTGCATCTGGAGATAAAATCAACCTCCTATCTCTGTGCTGGGCACAGTGACCCATTTAACACATTTACACTCTGCCAAGTATTCCACTGTGTGCATTGGTCAGAATATTCCCCTCAATGGATACTAAGACTATGCCTACCCCAATATACACCCTTGCTCTGTGTCACATGGCTCTCGTCTTCAGTTTTGTCATGGCCTAGGCAGTGCTGGGTCAGTGCTGATGTTTCTTCATGTGTCTCTTGGGTGTCTTTCTCCTTCAGACTCCTCCTGTAGCTTCTCCTTTTTGAATCAAACAAACAGTGTCACTGCCTGTCACTTCTGGGAGCAGCTGCAGGACCCAAGTTCTCTTTGGTAGACATGTCACCTACTTTCTCTCATCTTAATCCTGCAAAACCATCCAATTTTCCTCCTTGCCTAATGCTTTAACTTTTTTGGACTACTTTTTCAAGTCATCATGTGCTCTGGTGTGATGTCTGTGCATCAGAGCTCCAGGGCTGCCATATATAGAAGTATTGGTGTGCTGGAGCAAGGCTAAACATGAGAGCAGTCAGATTTATTTATTTTCTCTGACTATAACATTTGGCTCCTGGGCAAGCACTGGGGACCTGCCATGTAAGCAGTTACCAGTTGAGCTCAAAAGCCAAAGTTCTGCAGTCAGAGTTGTAAACAGCCTCTTATCTCTGTGCTGGACACAGAGAGTGACCTATTTATCACCCTATTTTAAAATGGTGTTTAAAATTGCAAGTGCATGATGAAAAGATGTGCAGAAACAGTGCAAACAATTTTTTCTTCTACAGCTTTTGCTAAAATCAGTCTTTGCCTCCACTTGTTCACCTCCCCTCCTTCCCCCCTGCCAAAGAAAAGGTTGTCTTGGCTTATCACTTGCCTGCGTGGTTCATGTCAGATGGAGTTTAAGTGTAGGTACATCATATGCTGATGAAGGGTTTAAACCTTTTTTAAAAAACAAATAGTCTCTTCTCCCTTTTCTCACTTTTTAGAAGGGTCACATCCATGAATAGGCAAAAACCTGAGCTTTGCTATGTTCTGCTGATTCATGGTGTTTAAAAATGGCCTTGCCCTTTTCTGAGATGCTGTGCTTTTTATCTTGAGTTTGATTTTTCTTTGAAGGAACAGAAATGAATGTCACAAATAACCCTGAGAATTTCAGCTGTTTTCCTACCATTGCAGCTAAATCAATGGAATTGTAAGTATAGAGGATGGCCAAAAATCTTCCCAGTACTGATGGACAACAACTCCAGTCATTCTGTCCAGCAGGAATACAGCTGCAGCATACACTGTAAATTAATTGGAGAGAAAAACATGAGTAATAAAAATCCTGACATAAATTCTCTGATTCTAAGCATCTTTTTTGTATGTAATTTCATGTTAATTCAGCATTTACAGTGTGTGTGTTTGCTGAGGGGATTGAGAAAAGGAGGGATGGGAAAGATTTCAGGATGGAAAAGAATGTCCCAGTCTTCCACCCTGATGAATTTAAAAGTTAGTCCAGGACTGAGGCACGCTCTAGGTCTTTGCATCATTTTTTACTAGCTTAGTCTTCGGAAAACCTTGCTTCTGCTACCTAAAGGACCACCTAATGAACACTCAGAGCATGGCCCCTCCCCTTAGGTGAGAAACTGCCCTTAGATTTGATAGCAGTGAACAAAAGCACAGCATCTTGCAGGTAAAGTGTATTTTGTGCTCAAGCCCTCCCTGCTGCCTCTCCAAAACAGAGAATCATCATGTTAAGGGCAGCTGAATCACCAATGGGCTTCATCTAAATGCCTGTGCCTGTGCAGATGTCTTTGCAGACACACAGGCCATTTTATTTAGGAGATGCAGGGATCAAAGGCACCGTATAAAGGCTCAGTGCTGCTGTGTGCTGCAGAGGAGGGCTGGAAGTAATTTGGGTCAACTAAAGTTAGAAACTGTCCTCACCTCACAAAACAGATGTGAGCTTTGAAGTCAGGGAAGCTTATCAGCAAGACAAACTGGTAAAGCCACTTTCTCCTCAAATCAGTTTCTAATTTGTGGACTCGAAGCCCATGCAGGACCTGGTGCCTATTGCTGGGTGAGGACTCTGCCCAGTTCTGTGACCTGCCCTTGGTGGAGTCCAAACAATGACATCAGAAAATGTGAAACACCTGAGTAAGTAATGCTGCAGTGTATTTCTGCAAAACAGTCCTTCCTGACCAAAGGGGATTGTGAGCAATTTAGGCTGAAGTACAAAGGACTTAAGGGTCTTTGTATCTGTCTGCTGTACCTGATGTGAACTGCTGGAATAACCACAGCTCTATTTACAGAGTTCAGTACTTTGGCTTGAGCCTTCTGGGGCTGGTGGCAGGATGTAGACTCAATATGACCATCCTGTACAGCTGAAGGAATGCTCTTCACAGACCAAATGGTCTTCTACAGGAAGACCTTAATCTCTGCCTTGCACGGCAGATGGAAGATGACTTATTTGGGAATAAGAGAGGGTCAGTCTCCTGGGTGTCCTCCCCTTGCCTCCCTTAGCTCTGCCGAGGTGGCTGCTGTGGCTAAAGACTACAAGCAGAGGTCCAAAAAAATCCCCCAGAAACTGGTAAGAGCATCTTTGACGAAGCCCCAGTTTTGCACCTCTGCATGCTCACTACCTCCTTGTCACTTTTTCTTTTTTCCAGCCTGAGAGAAGATAGCTCAGTTCCTTTGTGCTCTTTTGATGAGTAACCCTGTTATTAGGGAAATCCCTGACGTCTATGTCTGGCTTTCCAGACTGCTCCCTACTGCAGACTGGTAACTTCTAAGTGATAAATTACTGCCACACAGTCTGTAATCCACACTGTCAGCGAAGCAGTCTCTGTTCTACAGATGCTATCTTACCTTGCCAAAGAGGCTCATAGCAACCTTCACTTAAAAGTTCCAACCCAATGGGTCACTATAACAGCTTGGACTGTCCTCCCTCTGCAAGTATTTTATGGACCAGCTGGTGGACCCAGGACAAGCACAGACTGAAGCAGAAACCTCTGGTCCATAAACCTGTTCTGCCATGCCTAAATACCTGCTACAAACAAGCAAATGCCTTGATCCTGCTCCTGGTGCATTGACTCAATTAAGGCTAGTCAGGGAGTTAAACTCCCTCAGAAATTCTCGTATGAAAACCTTCCAGTGGTTTATACACCCAGAACCTAACTCTCTGCTCCAGGCCATGTCCCTATGTCTTTCCTTCCATGTTTGTGTCACACCAGGTGCTCTTGTCCTGATGGGCTACCTTGGCCTTCATAGGTAACTTTGCCTCCTTTCCTGATACCCCATACGGGCAGAAGGACAGTACTGAAGGGGTCATGGGTACAAGCACAAACCATCTGCTTGTATGTCTTTTGTTGAAGATCCTCATCTTCTTCTGCAGGTGCATGGGGACAGCAGCTGACACAGTAAGACTTTTTGAATAGAGGGTTTGGAAGACAGAACTACAAGGCAAACACTGAAGCTAATACTTTTGCACTTTCATTTATAATATCAAACAGCAAAATGGATTTCTGGATTCTTGCATTAAAGATGTCAAGTGTAAGTTCCCTCACATCCCACCTGACCTCCTACTTCTCTCTCCTGTTCTTTCCTCATCTTCTCTGCCTTCCAGTTTCTATCTTCCTATTTCCTAACCAGTTTATATCCCTGTATGTAACTTGTACCTTTGCATGTTAACCCCTCACTTTTTCCCACCCATCTCTTGCCACTTCTGCATTTGAAGGAGGATGATTTATGTCCTATGTCCTTTTCCTCCAGCATGGCAAGCCCGAGCAGGAGATGTTACAAATAGGTCCATCACTCTCATTCAGACCTGGAACTGCCCACAGTGATGTCCACTTAAAGTGGTAAGGAAAGTATCATCTTTCACGGGAGCTGAGAACAGGGTCCTTGGGTATTTTAGGAGCTGAAACACCAAAAATCAAAAGCGTGGATCTTCATTTGGTGACGGAACGAACAGGCTGTTTGTGACTGCTAACCCCCTTCTCCTTGCTGACATCCCACAGCATGAGTGTCCTAGAGGTTTTAAAATAAAAGCTTAAAAATTGTTGCCTAAAAATCCCTTCCTCTCTCCCCAGGTCTGGCACCAAGGACCAAGCCAAGCCAATCTCTTTATGTTGTTTTATTATTTTTTTTTTTCTCCCTGGAAGCCACTAAGCTGTTTGGCTTTGAATGTTCTCCAAAAGTGCTCCCAGAAGCAACAATATGAACACTTCAGTACAAACACTTAATGTTAAACTGAAAAATAAAAAGAGTTGGGCAAGCTTAATACCAAAAGGTGTTGTAAATCAGGCCTATAATCTGAGCAGATTGGACACATAATTAATCTTCGGGGAGTCTCTGGGTAGCAACTTGCAGGTCGTTAGTCAGTGAACTCCCAGAGGTCTCCCTGGGTTTGAGATTAAGCTCTCTGTGTGAATAATCATCTAATTATTCACCTCATGCAAGAGTTTTAGAGTCCTTCAGCCCCTGCTCTTGGAACAGGTGTAGGTCTAAGCATAGCTGTGCCACAGAACACTAACTGGAGACAAGAGAAATTCAGAGAGGACACAGTTTTCATTTCAGGTGGTGCAGGAGGATTTGAAGTTCTCATTTATTACCAAGGCAAACTCTTCTCAGCCATAATACGAGCCCAGGCATGTTTACCTTGAGATGATTCCTGAAAAGGATAAATCATTAGAGACTTTTTTTGAGATCAATTGAAGTTAAACTTCATGACAAAAGCTGGCCCAGGCCACCTCCTGACTTACAGATATCTGTAACTCTTTCTGATTCAAATTACCTGTATTTGAGTACTCTTTTGCTGGAATTAATATTGCCTCACCAGGATCAAGTACAGCTGTGAGCTGAACAGGTGCTTTAGCATTTTGATAAGGAGAAGCTGCCTGTGGGTGAAAGGTGGAAGGGCCACAAGTGGCTTTTTTTGCTGAGTGTGGGCTGTGAATTCCCATCCAGCCTTGTGGCTCTTCAACTTGAGCTACAGCTCATTTTCTCAGGGGGTGTTTCACCTTCACCGACGTAAGTAGAGAGCTCTCCTGCTCATCACACCTTGGTGAGGACAGGGTTCAGCAGAGCACCTGGGCTCTGCAACTGCTGGAATCAGCATCACTTGACAGTTGGTTTTTCCTCCTTTGTTATAGAAAGGTCTCCATCAGCAATGTTCACCTGCATAGTTTACCCTCTGGATGTGGCTACATGCAGCAAAGCCCTGAGGGAAACCCACTGTCTTGATAAACATCAGAGAGAGCTGGAGTTGAAACTGTGGAGACTTGTCTGTCTTGTAATTTTGACTGATATCTCAGGAGATTGGAAAAATATTGGGATGTAATTCCGTAATTACAAGTTTTCCAGGCAATGGATCTAAAACATGTTTTTGAAACTCTTTGGTACATAAACCTCAGAAAAGAGTCTTCTGAAATTATTACCTGGAAGGAAACTCAGGCCCAGTTGCTGCTCTTTCACTCTGCTGCAGCTTGCAATGTATTTTTAATGCCCTTACGAAGATTTAAGTAAGAAGTAAATTAAAATTAATATGCTCAGTACAGGCAAATATCTATTTTAAAGGTACTATTCTCCACAACAAGGCCACGGATTTAATAGGCTTTTATTGTATTATCCATAGCACAATGCTGTGGCATTGAAACACAACTAGAGGAAACAATCCAATTATCGTTCAATTGAGCCAAAGCAATTAGTTGGCTTAGGCCAGGGGATAATGCAATCAGCTGAAAATGTTCAACAATCAGATTTGCAGAAAGCTGAAACTCACATTTTCTTTCTTTCTTTCTTAGCTGACTCAGAGATCTCGTTGTAACTAATGAACGTGGGCAAAGCAACAATTCAGCATATGGTGGAAACCCTGAAAGGTCTGTGGCCAAGCTAATGAGGGCTTTTAAATAGGTAGGTAATTTTTGAGATGCACAAAATCACAGTCCTCTCTGTATTTCATGCTCCTATAGAACTGCTAAAATACATTCAGACTGGTCTTCAGACTTTGATGTTTATTTTCTCAATTTAATTTTTTAAAATGAAAAAAACAATTATGAAAAGTTATTGTTCTATCAGAGGTATGAGCGTATAAGGACTGAGGTGGTTGTTTAAGTGGGTGTGTAAACCTGGGATATTAGGGACTGGCTAAGCAAAAAAATTATTTAAGCAAAGCTTTTCCTATAAAATATATATACTTGTGTGAAGGTCACTAAGATTTTCTGGAAAGGTTTTTCTCTAAACTATTTTCTTTTGGACATGGCACTGCATTTTGTTGACTTTGTCAATTTTGTCGCCTGTGTTAAGTAAGAGATTAAAAGATTCAAGCTACAACATTATGCCAGTATCCTGTGCTTGTCCCTATAGTTTGAGGATCTTTTGAAGGCAGAATTAACACAACCAAAGCATTAAAACTCAAATACTTTTATCTCATGCTGAATGAGCAATTGATACATTATGGGTCTGCCTGCTGTTTCACAAGTTATAATCCTTTTGACTTCTTTTGGGACTGTTGCTACTTAGACTAATGGTGTACAGGATCCAAATGATCTTGTTCCTAGTAGAGAGAATCAGAAGCGGGTGCTTTTTAACTCTACAGAGCATTGCTTTTGCCAACAAAAACTGAATACAGTGCAACTCTTCCTATCTGATGATAATCTGCTTACTTTCTGTTAACTTGCCCTATTGTCCTGAAATAATTGACTGAATAGTGCTCTTGTGTTTCGACACGGTGCTACCACATAAGAACACACAAAACACAATTTGAATAGTTTAACTGTGGAGATCCTTATCTGGCACAAATGGTCCTTAGGAATGGTCTGCTAAAAATCTCTGTGGCTTGATTCCATTACACTGAGTAAAGTTAGAAGAGAGCTTGATTTTTTCAAAGGCTGAATGTAATCTGGGTTTGAATAGAACAAGCCCAGGAGAGTTTGTAGTGTTATAAACATGATTACTTCCGTACTCAAGCAAAGGAAAGATTGCCCTAAAGCCAATGTCTTTTGAACTTAGATCCTCACTTAATAGGGAGACTATATTGTAGTACACTCTAGGGTGGGACTGTAACCCAAAACTGCCTTGGCCTCTAAGCTTGGGTTAGAAAGGAAGTATTGGATTTATCTGAATTAAGTAAAAATGTAAGAATAATACACGTTGGAGTTTCTCGAAGGTTGACCTGAAACTAGGTCTTAGTCGCCCTTTTGGAATTCAGTTTTTGGCCTTCATCTTTGTGAGAGATGTTGTCTGGAGCACATACTGGGCACTGCTCTTGGGATGCATGGATAGATAGGAAACTTCACCTGGAGCAGTCTTCTGTGCAATTCTTCAAAGTTAGCTCAGAAATCTATCAAAGTGAGAGCTTGACTGGAGAAAGGAGACTAGTTTGGGTTTTTCATGTTCAGTTAATAGATTGAATGCACTGATGTGGAATGGAAGAGCTTGGGTTGACTTCCAAGCTAATATACTGCTGTATGTGAAAATACTTCTGCATTAATAACTAAATGATGGGATTTACTGACTCTCACCTGCCTCTAGTATTGATAATAAAAGGTGAATAAGCCCTTTTATTGTGCCTTCCCATCAGAATGGATTTACAGGATGGGGATGGAGGAGTGGGAAAGAGACCTCGAGGTGTCTTCCCCAGAACACCAGACTGCAACATCAGCTGTTTTGGATTATACCATCTGCAGATGGATCTGGCCCTTGTGTGCTGTAGAAGGGAGGAAAACATTATCCTTGCAAATTCTGAGTGAATACCAAGTCTTTAAGTGTGAAAAAGGATTTTTCTTGCTTCTTAGTTTATCTTGAGGCTCTTACTGAGTTCTGCTCACTTGTCTTCACCTTCCAAAGAATTTGTCTCTGGAGTTGAAAGAAACTGTTGTAATGCTAACTCAGAAATATTTGGGGAAGGCATTAAAATAGAATTCTAGAGGGCTTATGACATGCTGTGCCATTATGTACCACTGTATGAAAATTGAATAAAAAATCAACCAAATGAGCTGCACTATTCATGTAAGGCTTGCTAACCTGTGAATAATGTGAGCACCCCAGATACAGCATTGTAAAGGCTTTATCAGCACAGTTAGAGTATTTTTTCTGTATTTGCATGTCTTAAAAGGAGGAAATTAAGGTACTAAGGTTGTAGAGTAAAATTTTAGCACTAAAGAACTTGGCTCTGCGTTCTGCATTTTGGGGTTTTTTTTAAGTTGCTTGTCTGTGGTATGCAATACTATATAAAGAGAGCAGAGATTTGGTAACATTACAGTGACTCCATATCGGTTCTGTGGGCAAGTCTGCATGGAACCATCAAAGACGTGTATGTGAGCACCATGGAGGGAACTTGCATCTGCTCATGGCAGGGCCTATCCGCCCAGACACCCTTCTCCTTTCCAGCTATGTTGTATGATCCTTAAAACCTTCCTGTTCTTCAGAATGAGAGAAAGAGGCTGATTTCATGGCTTGTCTGGAGGGTGCCTTGGCAGCACGAACTTTCCGCCTGCCTGGTGAATTCCTGTGTGATGCTGTGCAAACCCAGCTCCTTCCCAAGGAACCACCAGCTGTCCTCAGCTTTCAGGACCACTAAGAAAACTGCAGTGTGGGAGAGTGTGTGACAGCTTTATCTTTTTAAGTAAGAAAACTCTACTACTTTCCCTGCTCAGTGGTTTGAAGTTCAGGTGGCTGCTCAGCTCTTGAGTCACAGTGAGAGGTAGTCAGGGTCAGATTGTCACTCACTAAGGGCAAAGGCTGGAAGGAGATGAGCTTTACCATCTCAGCTGCCCCCTTGTACTTCATAATGCCTGTGAACGGCGAGGGAGTGGGACTCTGACATCCTCATTGTTATATGTAGCCTCTCTATTTCATGTCATGGACCTGTTGGTGTGTGTCCAGAGGAGTCCACGGAGGTGCTCAGCGGGCTGGTGCACCTCTCCTATGAAGACAGGATAAGAGTTGGGCTTGTTCAGACCGGAGAAGAGAAGGCTCCAAGGAGACCTGAGAGCATCTTCCAGTATCTAAAAAGGGGGCTACAAGTGAGATGGAGAGGGACTTTTGACACAGGCATATATTGATAGGATAAGGGGTAGTCTCTTTAAACTGAAGGTGGGTGGATTTAGATTAGATATTAAGTAGAAGATCTTGACTTGAGGGTGGTGAGACACTCTTAACAGGTTGCCCAGAGAAGCTGTGGATGCCCCATACCTTAAAGCACTCAAGACCAGGTTGTATCAGACCCTGACCAACCTGGTCTAGTGGAAGATGTTCCTTCCCATGGCAAGAGGGGTTGAACTTGGATAGTCTTTAAGGTTTCTTTCAACCCAAAACATTCTATCATGCTATAATTGGAGTGAGCATCCAGGGGCAGGAGGAAGGACAGGCTTTATCTCTGGAAAAGATGGCAAAAAATACTATCTTGAATTAATACTAAATTTTTTAGGTTTTCCCAGTAGATCTGTTCAGGCAGATCTGTAGTCTCTGTTCAGGCAGAATTTGTGCAGCTCATTTCCAGTGATCCTCTGAAGCATATCTGAAGTCAGACAACTGTTGCAATAGGGGTTTTGGCAGTAGTAAAGTTATGTGAGTGTCTGAAAACCTCTCCTTCTGGTGCTCTTTGATCTCCACGGTTTAGACTGGACACGGCATGATACAAGCGGCTTATGCTCAGTAGTGCTCATTTAACTAAGTGGAAAGAAGCAGGAGCAGGGATCATATTGATGTGTAGCTGCCTATGCTACTCAGCCTCTGGACAAAACTGCTGCTGCTTTATTCACCTTTGTGATTGATTGCTGCTGTGCTATGTTCTTTCATGTTGTGAGTCACTTACCAGACAGGACAGCCCTTCTCTGACTCCTAAACATTGCCTAGAGGTTGATAATTGAGTGACTCTCTGTAGTGTATCACTTCTAATGTCAGCACGTTTTTGGTCATTTATCCAGGTTTCACTTTGGATGGGGTTATTGGTACTGTGGGATTCTTAAGCATTTGGTTGAGGTGAAAGCTTCCTGAAAGGCATGGCTCACCAAGGTGGTCTGGTAACCCAATCACAAACATTTCTAACATGGGAAGGGATTCCATCTCTTAATCCTGAGGGCTGTATTGTTTTCTGTTTGGTTGTCTCCTGGTTTGTCACACACACCCAGGTATGTTATACAATAACCTTACATGTGTTAGTGCTGTGAAGATCTCTAAGCTGGTTCAGTAAATGATCCCAGCAGGTCCTGGAGCCTTTTGTGCCCATGTGCATGGAGATGTGAGAAGGTGGCTTGGAGATATGGGACAACAAACATATTTTAAACATATCTATCTTGTTTAATGTAGTACAGCTGTTGTTTCCTGGGCCCAGGAAACTTTTTTCTTCCATGGCTATGATCCTGCAGTGTGATCTTGTACTTCAGAGGTACTTTATGACAATTACTGGAGGTGTCTCAGCCCTTGGAGCAGCGCAGTGTGCAGAGCCCAGGGGAGCTCAGAGACAGCTGGTGCATCTCTGTTGCAGAGCTCAGACAAGAAGGAGACAACAGAGGCCTGAAGGCAGCAGAAATCAAGGCATTTTCCTGCTGCTGCTAATATGATTGTGCTGGTGCATCTACATGCTGACACAGAGCCAGCCTCTCACACCCCACATCTTGGAGGTAGGTTCTTGGTGCCTCAGTGATCTCTCTTCAAGATTAGTAAATTCTGCTTATTCCTCTCTTCCTCATCCCTATCTCAGAAAAGTGTAATTCATTCAAGATACTCAAGTCCTAAATATGATGTGGAGAAAAGTCGAGAGCTGTATGGAAATGGATTGTGATGACACAGAAATAATATCTCCTTTGCAGTGTCTTTGCTGTCACTGCATCTCCTGGGGATTCCCTTTCCCATCCACAGCTCACTAAACTTGTGCCATCTGCCAGGGAATATTCTTGGGAAGCATTTAGTGCCCAAGGCTGTGCTGTGCTCCCACAGCATGGTTGGGATCTTTAGTTGCATTGCTTGGGTGAGAAATTGCTGAAGGCAAGAATCTGCACCAATTATGAGCAATAAATGCTGAGGAGTAAAGACTGGGGAGGATGTCAGATTGCTTAAATCTATTCCAATACAGTTGTGTTGGGCTTGCATTTCTTGAGATCTCCAAATCCTTGCTCAGCATTTCTAAGATGACTGACTATTCTTTGCCACCCCAACTTTAGCATGACATCAGAGAGTAAAATAGAGTTGCTCTGGGCCTTTCTTTGTGGTCTGGCATTTTGACTCCTAGACATGGTGAATTCCAAGGGGACTTCTGTGCTCAGAGGCCAGGTCTGGGCAAAGAAACCACTCTGGGCTTTAAGATGGAGAGACCTCTTACACATGCTAGAAGTGGGAAGGATGGAAAGCTCAGACGAGTGGCAGAATTGTTTTTAGTGGATTCCAGTGAGGGACCTCTAGACATGAACTGTAAGGGATGAGCTCTGGACATGAGAAGACAATACTGTCTTACTCTTCTTTCCAGGTTAATATCAATTTGTGTCCTTTTGTTATGAGTTTGGCAAAAGAACAATCTTCTTTTGTTACTGCTGGCTCAGTCACTGTAGGAACACCCACACTACATTGTGAGAGTTTCTGGCAAACTTGGTTTAAGCAACCCAGGACCTTTTGTTTAAGCAGTCAAAGCTTATAGCTCTGCAGATGAATTATCTGCCCTATGGATGGAGAATACAGCTCTGTATGTATCCTCAGCCATTGTAGATACTCCTTGTATCTTCTGGATTTTTATTATTAGCCAGTAGCAATCCCTGAGTTATTTAAAGTCTCCCTGATGCATGACTAAAAGTCAGCAAAGTCAACAGGTCCTCAGCAAAGTTAAAATCCCCTAGGATGTGGTCAGTAGCTGTCTGGAGGAACAAACAAATGAGCTGAAAAACGAAATATAATTTAACCTCAGTGCAGATGCCTCTGTATCAGCGAGGAATTTTTCATTTTCCTCTATTATGTTTCGTTATGAGCTTTATTCATATTTGAGTCACATGCAGAAGTTTCAGATCTTTCATGTCAGACTATAAAGAAATGTAGAAGCAATAACTTCTTCCAAATATTGTCTTTTAACCTTCAGATGTATTGCCTGCAATTATCCCACTGATGAGAAATAGTCATTCTCCCCAATATATTTCATGACACATCCTTTGAACTCACAGTGATCTGTAAGCATTTTAGCTCCTCATAGAAGGAGTCTTTCACTTGCTGCCTTGTAAACAAATTGAAGAATTAATGGTAAACTGAGAGAAAAAGTATGATACTTTTTTCCTCTTACAACCAATAAAGTGGAAACATTTTGGGTGCAGAAAGGTATAAGACATTCAATAGAAATGTCTCCCCACCTCAGTATTTGACTCAGGGGTGTGTCCCCATTTTTGATTAACCATGATTGTTTTCAAGCCCAGATTTGCCCAGTCTTCTAAATTTCAGACTTGTGTGAGTGCCAGAATTTGGCTCTGTGTGTGTATTTTCAAGCATAGTGGCAGTGTCCAGAACTCTTCTTTGTGTGATTTCTGTCAGCCTGGCTTGGATGAAGACAACTGAGCTCCAGCCCAGCTCCAGCTGCAGAAACTCTGAATATTCCAGAACACAGGAAACCCAAGGAGGGAATGAGACCTTGCTGTGGAAGTCCACCAGCACACACAGACTGAAGGGAGAAGGCTGTCTTCTAGCACAGTTCAAACATATCACAGGTTTCAAAATAATCCAATTTTCTGAATTTTCCAGCCTGATTTGGAGTCTGAGGCCTCCCTAATGTAGTGCTAATGACAGTCACAAGCAGGTGTGTGTTTCAACGTCCACTCACATCAAAAACAACAACGCAATTGGTCTTTGGCAGAAGTCTCCAGTGGCACTGAGAGAGGCAACAATGGCAACACTTCACCAGACTTTCAGGACTATTGCTGTATTCCCAACTGCTGGATATTCTTAGAGTAAGCCAATTATTTCCTCTTGTATGATACTGCCCAAGTCCTGATGTGTGACTCTGAACCTACCTATGGCCTGTGTGCACCGTGTTGCAAGACTGATCTTTATTTGAGAGGAGGGGAAGGCTTCAGCCAGTTATATTCTGCATCACAGGGTTTCAAGACACCTCCTTGATAAACAAGGCAATATTTTTTAAAGCTGTAGTCAGAGGCAGTGCTTGGCATCTGTTCAGGTTAACATGCCAAGGACCTGTAGGCTGTACACCGGGATCAGTTCCTATCCTAGGGAGGTAATGTGCCTGCACTGTTCTGTGCACCTTTCAAGATGACCCGAGAGAGTTGTGTCTTTTGGATGGTTTCCCAAAGACTGCCTGTGCTTACCTGGATTTCTGATGTCAGGAAAGTAGAGAACCAGCATTAAGCCTTTAAACAAGAATAAATTAAATTTATGATTATTCTGAAACCCCATAAGGAGGAGGAGATGAGGGAAAGGAGCAGTGATTGAAGTTAATTTGCAGTCTCACTTAATAAGTTATGACTGGGCTGGGGAAAAGCTGGCAGAATATTGCTGAAACCTTTTAAACCAAAACAGCCCTAGCTTGATGGGAAAAATCTTTGAGACTTCTGGGAATAACTCATATGCTAATGAGGATGCTATAGTTTGTTTTCCTCCAGTAACATTTATGGGTGAATTAAGAACAGGGCTTACCGTGTTATGAGTTGTATAGATTGCATGTTAGGCTCTCAAGGCATTTCTGAAGAGTCCTGAAGAGTTTTCAAGAGAAAGGATGCAGAAGACAAGAAGGAAGAACAGTAGCCTTGGTAACTCTAGAAAGAAAGTTAAAATCAACTGAAGTTAAGGAGGTTTCCTGAGTTTCCACATCTGCCTTGTCTATATATCCTGAATTTACATATGTTCTTATTAAAAGGATCCATTTCAAATGCTATGGATCCTCCTGCTTTCTGTAACTGGAAAGCTTTGAATGTTTCTCAGCTTCATGTTGTTGAAGATCCTCAGACAAAAGGATTCTCATCTTAGAATATTCTTGTGCTATTGGTAAATACACACTTCTCTAGCTCCTTATGCACTTCTCTTCATCAGGACCTTGTTCCCAAAGGGTGTTTTGTCTTACCTAACAGCAAACTGGCTTCCAGACAAATAAGGAAATTTGCAGGAATGTAGTTTGCCTGTGGGATAGTTAAGATTCTCTCCACTGCCTGGTTCCTGAAGGGTACATATTTACAGAAAAAAATGATGTTGGGATGGGTTGTGATGGCTTCCAAGAAAATTCCTTTTTCATTTGGTGGTAAGGAATCTGTGCCAGCATAGAATCATAGAATAGTTTGTGTTGGAATGGACCTTTAAAGATCATCTAGTCCAAGCCCACTGCAATGAGCAGGGACACCTCCAACTAGATCAGATTCCTCAGAGACCCATCCAATGTGACCTTGAATATTTTAAGTGATAGAAGTATATTATTGGTATTTATTGCCAAAGGAACCTGTAGCACAAAGCTACCTGTGAATAAAAGAAATGGGCATATTCTTGCAACGTGGCCCTTCTGTTTATAGGAACATTTCAGCAAAAAAGATTTGAGTGGCACAGAATTTAAGCAGCTTTTTGAAAATCTACCTCGAAGCTGAAAGATAATCCAATATTGTGTAGGCTTGAAAAAGTTGAGCAGATATGAATTTAGCAAAATGGTTTCCATGCAAGGGTGTATCTCCCTGGGAATAGAGAGGACACCTTCCTCCTGGCACAGGTTTGTGTAGCTCAGCCTGGGTGGCACACTCTGAATTAATTGCTGGGTTTCTTCGCTGGGGCTTTTGAGGCTGAAAAGCTTCAGCATCTACACTTCCTACAAAAATGTGGGAGCACTTGGGGAGCTACTGAGCATAGTACATTTGTGTGGCTCTCACCTGTCTTGACATATGAATTGTTCTATGACTAATGAACTCTCTTAAATTCCTGTAAATAAAAGATGGGAACAGATTTGCTGGTAGAAAGCATCTCAGCTCAGCAACTTTCCTCAGCCCCAGACAACTGCCATTTGCTTGCATTACTTTCATAGATTTGTAAATATTGCAAAACATGAGTTTAAATTTTCATGCTTCAATGTGAGGCTGTGGCTGCACTACTGAAGCAGATTAGTCTGGGAGCTTGAACACTAGCCTTGGTAATTGATAAAAACATACAGGAGAGAGGCTTCCTAGTGTATAACTTGAGTTCATCAGCTGTGTGGATGGAAATATTCTTTCCAGGTAGAAGACAAAAACAGAAATCTTTTGACTAAAACATAGGAGTGAAATTTTCTTTTGGAGCAGAGCAGTGAGAGATTATATTGGAGGTCTGAGCCCCTTTTCTTGTTCCATCCAAAAGAAAAGGGGTAATGAGTCAAATTAGTTTTTCTTTCCCCTATTATGTGATTTCTTATGGGTAGGAAACACTTGTTACAAATCTCAGGCACAGCAGAGAAATAAGCTTTGTGTATTTTGGCTAAGCCTCTCTCAGGAATGGAGTACCAAGCCCACAGATAGTGCAGGTGGTCTTTTCCTGTATTAAATGAGTCTAAAGCTACCCACTGCTAGTTGTGCTGGGCTGGCCAGCCATAAGCCCATCCACATGATGGATTCATTTAAGCAACTTAGAAAAATCCCCAGGCTTGTAAGAGAACCCCTACATATTTCATAGCTTGCTTTGAAGTGAGAGGGGCTTGCTTGATGAGTACATTTGCTGTGGTCAGAGTATGTTAGCAGCTGTGAGCACCTGGCTCTTCCAGTGTGTGGTATTTGAACACATGATTAGCCTTTTGTGAGCCAAGGAATAATTTCCACACTGACTGTCTCTTTTGTGCATTTTTTTCTTTCCTCAATTGCTCACACAGTGTGTATAAACCACACAACCAAACTGCGTGTGGAGCAGACTGTTTTGTGGTTTGTGGCGATATGAAATATGTGACTTGTATTTTGCATTCATAGCAGACTACAGGACAGAGTATGTGCTTTTGAATAGTATCTGAAGGTATTTTTTAGTATCCATATTTTAAGATGTTTGGCTTGAGGGATTTTTAGAGAAATTCTGCTCTGAAAAATTTATTTGAGTAAGCAATAGGTTATGAGTACATTCAGACAACTGCAGTCAATAGTGACTTCAGCAACTCAGAGTCCAGGAGAGCTGCAAGGCCTGGTGTATGAAGGACTGACACGTTGGAAGCAGTAACAGGGAGACTCTGCTATAGTAATTTCTTCACCACCATTTGGGATATGAGAGGTTCAAGACCACCCTATTCTTCTTAAGGTGGGTTTATCACCCTTAGGCCAGTCATCTGTCTTGCTCTGTTTGCCAAACATGGTCTTGTCAGATGTAGATGTTCTCTGGTTGTAGTGGTTGCTTGCTGTCCTCTGCAGTGACTGGGCAGGGCATTTGTACTTCCTGTATGGACAAAAAATCACACTTTTTCACCATGTGTCCAGTAGGAGAGGGTGAACAGCTTTAATATCATTTTATTTGCTCCAGTGGTGATGGTGGGACACTGAGAGCAAGGTGGCAGGAGGTGGTGTAGAGGCCCCCATCAGTGCTCATACCAATCTTCCAGCCTTTTAAAGAGTCATGGACAAGGGGATACAGCTTGGTTTTCTGCAGCTGTGCTTAGTGACATGTCAAAAACCTGTGGGATCAGTGCTGACTCTCTTCATCCATCTGTGAATATTTTGGCATGGCGCTTGTTTAGGGAATTCTCCAGGATCTGGACTGTTATTAGCAATTCTAAACTGATGATTGCTCACAAATCCTTCTTAACAGATACAGCTACTTCTGTGTGCTTAATCTAATGCCAGATTACTTGGATTTTGGGCAGCAGGGGTGAATCGCACTCAAGAATGTTTTGGGTAGCAAAAAGTGGTGCTTATTGGGTCCTAGTAACCCCTGGAAACACCTGGGGTTTGTCTGGCTGAGTGGTCTGTCTAACATGTGCCGGTGCAGTGAATGCAGCTCCTGGGGACTAAGATTGCTCTGCCATGACCATCACACCACACTGCACACCTAAGTATGCAAAACACCCCCCGAAAATGTACTGCCTGTCATGTCTTATTGCTTAATGATGTAGCCAGAGGCAGACCTGGCATTAAGGCCATTCTTTCCTCCCGGTGGGAAGCGCATCTTTAATCCCATCAGAGCAGATGCATTTAGAAACTGCAAAGGGAGCTGTCACTTCGCTCGCTTAATGAGTCCATTCTTCAATCAAGGTAGTTTCTTCTCTGGGAGCTCAATGATAATGTTTGAATATGGGATATTTATAGTGCTAGTACCAGGCTCTTAAGAGCCTAATGGCTGAAGGCAGGCATCTCTGCTTTCCTAAGCTGGGTCAGCTGGGCAGGGGGAGAGGTGGGTGGAATGGAGGACTTTGGCTGAGCTTTGCAGTTTAGACTGCCTCAAAAAAGGAGTCTGGAAAAGCTGACACCTTATTAATTCCCCTTCCTTCTGGACAGGGCACTATTTAACGAATCATGCCAGGCAAGGAGAAGAGAAGGAAAATAAAGAGTGTAAAAATTAGTGCGAACTAAGTGCTTGCTCTGGAAGCAAGGACTGCAGCACAGCATTGCGCTGACAGTGCTGGGACTCACCTGCCTCTGTCAGCAGCTCTGCCAGCTCCATTTGCTTTGCTTAACTTGGCTTTGCTTGTCTTGTTTTGCCTGGACTATTCCTTTGAAGTAATAGGACTTGGCTGTGGCAGAATTACCAGACTGTTGGCATGTAGTGTTTGGGGAAAAGACTCTTTCCTACAAAAGTATTATTTTTTCCTCCCAGTCCCATTATCACCTAAACTCCTCAGTTTTCAGTAGTTACTTAGGACTAGACAATGCTTAGACTGCATCCTGAGCCTAACCTAGAGCTGTTGTGTTAATTTTTCATGTGGTTTTTTGGTCAAGATTCTCAGAATCTGAAACTCCATGATAGATCCTCTAATTCAGACCCTGCTAATTATGGATTGCTCTCAAGTCAATAAGTAGAAGCAAGAGTTTTCTTACACCTGTAAGCCATGAAAATGCACTTAACCTGGTCACAGTGTTTCCATAACCTTCTCCTGAGATTGGCTCAGGCTGCTTGAATAAAGATAATATAGAGCATTTCCCACCAGCTCTCTGCAACTCTTGGGCTCAGCCATTCTTGCACACTCACTTCTTATTTTGCAAGCTGTCAAATGCTAGAAAAAGGTTGCTATACAGCTTTCAGATAAAATATGAATGAGTGGTTGAAAATTATCAGTGAAAACATCCAACCATGGCTATGCAAAGAGGAGAATTAGAGGTCTCCACAGGATCATAGAATAGATCAGGTTGGAAGGGACCATCTAGTCCAACCCCATTGCAACGAACAGGGATATTTTCAGCTACATCAGGCTGCTCAGAGCCCTGTCCAGCCTGGCCTTGAATGTTTCCATTTTAGGTTTCACTGTTCAGTGAATAAGGGCATCCAGTGATGTCCCAGGCATGCAGACACTGATTCCTGCTCCTAGTTTCGGAGGAAGGCTCAGAGCTCAGTTTGTTCCTCCTTCCCCCAGCTATGCCAGTTGATCTACAGAATGGGATTTGAGTGCTTAGCCTTGGTAAGAGGTAGTTTCAAAGGTCTTGTCCTCATCCTGGTTTTAATCACTACCCTGTCAGAATGAAAATATATCTGTGTGTCTTTGGAGGAAGGTCAATGTAACAGTTTTCCCTGGGAACTCTGACATATTTGTAAGTGTATGAGAGAGATGTTTGTGCATGTTTTATCTTTGTGCACTTATTGCTTCTGTCATGAAAGTGCTCAGGTATTATTTTTTAAAAATGCATTTTCTCCTAGGCTTTGTTTTCTTAAAAAATAATTGTGTTCAACAAAGCATCATCATATCAAAATTGCCTTCAGTCAACAGCCTTGCACTTTAGTTTCTATCCTTTCCTCATCTAGGAAGGTTTTGCTGTTCCTTCTGCTGCAAATACATGACTCACAGGAAAAAAAGAATTATAAGCCCAAATCAAACCAATTCTTTTTTCATAAATGAAACAATCTGAATGGAAGCTTGGCATCACCATTGATATTGCAAACAAATCTTGTTTATAATAATCAAATAAGCTGTTGCTGTTTCTATACCAATAAAGGAGGCACTCAGGAGGATAGGGCACAGCAAACACCTGTGTCTGCTCCTACCTGAGATGGGCTAAATTAGAGTCCACACCAGTGTCTTGAATATTGCAGCTCAAGCTACAAATTTCATTCTTTGAAGTGTTTGCACAAAGGTGTTCTATGAGTGATGTTGTCCTTACTGTGGAGGTTTGGGTAGGCTTTGGATTAGGGTTGTGCAGTACAGGCTCCCATGCTGTTGATGTCAGGACTTGTTCTCCTCCTATGCGGGAATTCAAACCAGTGCTACTGAGGAAGGGTTGGACAAGGGTGAGAGCTCATTCCTCATTGCTGCAACTCTGTGTGGGAGAAGATTGTGATGACCCCACTTCTGCCTGCCATGGTTGTCTTTCTGCTTGACTTACTCTGATCTGTGCTCTGGAGTGGTGGCATTGGAGTGCTTGTGAGCACAAAACATGTCACAGGCAGATTTAGTCCAGAGAAGTTGGGCAAAACACATCCCATTCCTGAAAGTGTTCAAGGCAAGGCTGGATGGGGCTCTGAGCAGCCTGGTCTAGTGGAGAGTGTCCCTGCCCATGGCAGTGGCTTAGAACTAGGTAATCTTTAAAGTCCCTTCCAACTCAAATCACTTGCATTCTATAATTCTGAGTACTGATTTACTGCTCTGTGGCACAAGACTGAAAACAAACTCTGATGAGCCTTTATTCTCTCCTGCCATTTGGTTTATGCACACTTAGTAGCACTTTTTCTTTCCAGAAGATGTGTGGGACAAAGAAGGTGGGAACCAAAGCAAACAGTTTGATTCCTTTGTTGTCTTATTACCCAAAAAAAGCTCCAGGAACTATTAAGAAATACATAATTACACACTGTCTCCAAATGACTGAACTTTGCATCCATGACTCTGTGTAAGTTGCTGTCCAGAGATCTCTCATTTGGTACACATTATCATGTTAGAAAAAAATGGGAATTTATTACTTACTGTTGCCAGATATGGCAGTTCTGAAAGTTTTGTAGATCCAATAGATATTTTCCTTCCCCTTCCACTTATATCTCTTCAAGGGTTCAATCACCTGCTGTGTTTAATCACTCTTTCCTCTGACTGGCCTTGTCATCCTTCCATGAGCTTAGTCTCATCCTATGCTTTTTTTACACAGAATTATTACAGCACCATTAAGATTGGAAAAGATCTCTAAGATCCTTGAGTCCAACCAGCACTGCCAAGTCCACCACTGAACCATGTCTCTAAGCACCACATCTATATGGTTTATGAGCACTTCCAGGGATGGTAATTCCATCACTTCCCTGGGCAGACTGTTACAATGATTGACAAATCTTTCAGTGAAGAAAATTTTCCTGATATCCAATATAAACCTTCACTTGAAACATTTCCTCTTGATCTTGTTCCTTGTTACCTGGGAGAAGAGATCAGCCCTCACCTGATTATGAGCTCTTTTCAGGTAGTTGTAGGGAGCAATAAGGCCCCTATGAGCTGCCTTTCCTCCAGCCTAAATTCCAGTTCCCTCAGCCGTTCCTCATAAAACTCGTGCTCCATTGATCCTAATCAGTGTTGTGGCTTTGTGTGCAGGTTGTGAGTGGGAATTTGGGTTGTTTTAATTGGGAGACCGGGAACTCTGAACTGGTTTCATAAGTGCTCTCACCAAAGTTCTTGCTTGGCTGAACAAACTTGAAATCCCTTGAGATCAGGCCCTTACTTATGGCCCTTGTGGTCTGTGGTCACTAGTGCTCCCCACCACTTCTGAGTTTTGGAGTTTTGAGTGCCAGATGCATTAAGCTGAAGGTCAGATGGGACAACCACTGTAGTTGCTGATGCTTTATAAGCCAGTGAGTACCAAGGCAGGCAAACCATTGAGTAAGACCTCCCTTTTAGTCCCTGAAAAGTTAATGGTTATGTCATGTAAAAGACTATGCACTTCAAGACCTGGCATATGAGTTGCCCTTTGCTAATTGGAGCCAAGGGAGGAGAAACCATTGCCTTCAAAGTTAAAGTCCAAGTCTTTATGCATTTATTTACTATTGTTTCACTGGCTGTTAAACTATTTGCTAGTACTCATCCCAAATTCATGAGATACTATAAATACTCACAGAGAAAAACTTCATTATTTTTTCATAAAGGACAAGAAATACAGTTGGGAAGTTCTGATTAGTAGTCATGCTTCTAAACAACTGAGGGCTTGCTGGGTTCCCATTAAAAGCTTGTCAGATGGTGCCTATGCTCTGAGCCCTGGGTGGCCTATTCCAACTGTAAGATGGAAAAGTTAAACATTTCTAATTAGACATATTCCCATATGTGAGAGAGACAACCTCTCTCTGACAGTGTACTTCATAAATTCTCTAAAGACAGTGGCAAATGCTCGCTACCTATTACCACTTGCCATGCTACATGTTTGATTCTTAACCCCAGGCCTTCTTTTAGGTCCCTTCATGCTGCTAAATGAAATGGGTTTGGTATGAGTAGGAACA
This sequence comes from Formicarius rufipectus, assembly GCA_013399695.1. Classification (NCBI taxonomy): domain Eukaryota; kingdom Metazoa; phylum Chordata; class Aves; order Passeriformes; family Formicariidae; genus Formicarius; species Formicarius rufipectus. The sequence continues at coordinate 378,542 of VXAU01006020.1, forward strand.
GAATTCTGCCCATTTGTTAATCATAGGAAATGGCTCCTCAAAGTCCTTATCTCACAAGATTAACAAACAGCTGTCTCAGGCATCCTTCGCCCAAATGGCATGTCAATTCTCCTCTTGTCATTTGTGGCATATCAAGTCATAGAATCATAGAACTGTTGGGTTGGAAGGGACCTTAAAGATCACCTGTTTCCAACCCCCTGCAATGGGCAACAACACCTTTCACTAGACCAGATTGCTCAGAGCTCTGTCCAGTCTGGCCTTGAGCACTTTCAGGGATGGGGCATCCACAGCTTCTCTGGGCAGCCTGTGTCAGTGACTTACCCTCACAGTAAAGAATTTTTGCCCGATATCTAATCTAAAGTTACGCTTTTTCAATTTGAAGTTATTTCCCCTTGTCCTGTCACTACATGCCCTTATAAAAAGTCCCTCTCCATCTTTTTTGTAGGCTCCCTTCAGGTGCAGGAAGGCCACAATTAGGACACCCTGAAGGTTACTCTCTTCAACTGTGAAATGTTTCACACATCACTTAAATTCCTTCTTCTTCTCTCCATCCATCCCCATTTCTTCAGCTGCTTTGCTGAATGTTAGAAATTTTCATCCATTATGATTTTAATTTACTACTCCTTGCCCTCCCCCCAAGATTTGGAGAACCATTTATTTCCACTGTCATGTTGGCTGCCCTTATATACACAAATATGATCCTGTGCACTCCTTTTCTAGGCTAAACTTTCCCTGTGCTTCTTCAGAGGTCATATCTTCTACCTGTCTGCATCTTGTGGTCTCGTCCAGCCTTTCTTTAGCCAGCCAATATCCTGACTGTACTGCAGTGCTACAAAAGGGGAAATTCCACTTGGCCTTGACACTTGTGAATGGAATGGAAGAAATACTTTGCATCCTAGAGTCAGTGCTCCTATTTATGCATCCCAGTACAGTGTTTGCTGCAGTGATACACAACTGAGTCAAATTTCTTTTACAGCTGGAAGTGTTGTCTTCTAGCCTAAGAAATAACTTTGAGGGACTCAAGCTCTCAAACCCAGTGTTCATGTATCCTTGAAATGTTTGCATTGTGTTGATCTCTCATTCAGATCTTGGGCTGATGAAAAATGGGTGCTTTTGTTTCTTGCTTGTGGTACCTTTGTGCAAGGCCTATTGTGGTGATAGGAGGCACTGCTTCTACCCTTAATAAATTTTACCTCAGACATAATTTGACTCAAATTTTAAAATTATTATTACTCTACTCACTATACTCAAGTGATATTTTAAACTTTGCTCTGAGTCATGGAGTAGGTTTTCTCCCCTCCTACCCCTTTGTAATATTTTCTAGATATTCACTCAGGTTAATGTTCATTAATTTAGGTTCCAAAATTAATAATCCCCTGATAAAATACTCTTGTTTAAATAACTCTTTAGGCATAAGGCAGATGTCATGTGTGAGTCATAATGTATTCCCACCACTTTGAGGGGAATATCGTTCACAATGTCACATCCAGAAACATCAAATTATCTGCTGAATATTTAGACATGAGTGTATATTTAGTAACTAGAAAGAACAGATATAAATGTATGTTCCAAAATGTTACTGTTATAGTGATACTTATTAGGTATTTTTATTTATTGGCTGCAAGATAGTAGTTTAAGAATATCTGATTTTTTCAAAAGTCAGAGGGATAAGACACTCTTAAAGGAATGCTTGTAAGCATCTTCTAAACTAATTTTCTTGCAGGCTGCAAGAACATTGATATATCCCTCAGCAATCCCTTTTACAGCTTACTCTTTATTAAGCTTGGCTTCAGTATTAGGCAGTCTAGGAGAGTAAAAGTAAATGTCCCTGTCCTGTTGCTGGTTTTCAGGATAGACCTCAATGTCTTGGATTTTCTAGGTTGACTTTATTCCAAAATCTTGTATTTACTTTTATGTATCAGGTTTAATGTCGAGCTTGTGCTGATGAGGTGCTTACACCAATATCTGGTTGTCTCCAGGAATGCACAAACTGTGCACAGTACCTGATATGGTTGCTCCTGATATTAGCAGAATGAAGCATTTGGTATAGAAGGCATTAAGGCCAAATTTGTATGAAATTATTTTTAAAATCCACAACTAAAAGAAACACAAACCCACTGAACTTGGTGTTGTGGTTCAGCCCTAGCTGGCAACTAAGTACCACAGAGCTGCTGCTCACTCTTTCCTACCCTTATCAGATGGGGAGGAGAATGAGGAGAAAAAGTGAAAAAAACCCTCATGGACTGAGAATAAAAAATTCAGTAATTGAAAAAAAAATAATACTAATGATAATAATAACAATATTAGTAATTGTAATGGGAAAAAAAAAAAAAAAGAGACAGAGAAATTAAACCTGAGAAAGACAAGGGATGCACAGTGCAAATGCTCACCACCTGCTAACTGATGCCTTGTCTGTCTCCAGCCAGTTACCAGCACCTCTGGCTAACTCCCCCAGTTTATGCACAGGGCATGACATTCTGTGTTTGGAATATCTCTTTGGTCAGCTCAGGTCAGCTGTCCTGGCTGTGTCTCCTCCTGGCTCCTTGTGCATCTCCTCGCTGGCAGAGCATGGGAAACTGGAAAGTCCTTGACTCAGAGTAAGCACTGCTCAGCAACAACTAGAAAATTAGTGTGTCATTAATGTTATTATCATACTAAATTTAAAATACAGCAGTGTACCAGCTACTAGGAAGAAAGTTAACTCTGCCCCAGCCAAAACCAGGACACTTGATTTTACTAGCTAGTATATTGAAGCAACAGCCTGCAGACTAGGATGTAATCTTGCCTGTGGCACCAATAAAGGGTTGCTAATAGATAATTCTGTGCTCTCATCTTTCCCTCAAAGAGCCTGTTACATTTCCTCTTTTACAAGAGGAAACAAGGAATTGCTGGGATGCATCCAAACCCTGAAAGAATGTGGCTTTAGGTGCCTGTTTGCTCAGCCCACATCCCACTGAGAGGGAGAGATGCTGCTACTGGATCCTGGCCAGCGGATCCCACCATGAAGCTTCTGACATGTCAGCTTCTGCTTGTGGAAAACTCCATCTGCAAGTTTACAGACTGTGATGTCTAAAGACAGATTGGCACTGAAAGCCAAGTGGTGCCCCTGCCAAAGTGCTGACAGTTGGAGAGCGTTTGCAGCATCCCCCACATGTGCCAGCATTTTGAAATTGAAACCATTTTTACGTAAAGTGCCAATCCAGAGCCTGAAATGCTCACATCATCTTCCCTGGGGATGCCACCAGTCCAAGTTAGCATAGGGACCAAAAGGGTCATGGAACTTTGCTCTCAATTAATTTGTAAAGGAGTCACAGCAGCACTGGAGGTTTTTGGATGGGGGGTCATTAAAGAACACAATGGATCTGTCAGGTGTGTTGGTGTGTTGGGAATCACAGACATCAAAAGCATAGTGCTGATGTCCTGTGGGGTACATGGGGTATCCCAGCAGAGCAGGATCCAAGGTGAAGACTCAGATGGGGACCTTTCAGCTGCATGAATACAAGGGAGGAAAATCAAGGAAGTCCTACAAGCCCAGTGTGCACAGCAGCTCAAAAGGGATGTGATCAGTGAGACACGGTCTAGGAGAGGAGTGTGGTGCTAATGATGGACGTAGAAAGTGAACTATTTGTATGGGAAGATGGAAAGAATGGGGTCTCCTGAAACCAGATAAAACCAAGGGAGAAGGGAAAGAGTGTTGTCAATTGTGTTAAGTGTGTAAGTGGCTTCAAAGAGCGGGGGAATAATCTGTTCAAGTACATGGTGGGTAGAATCAGTAATAATTAATTTAAATTAAAACAAGGGAGGTTTAAATTAGCATAAGAATTTTGGCTCTAAGTATAGCAAAAAAACCCCCACCCTGGAATAGGAGGTGGAACCTCTGTTACTCAACCTGTCCCTAAATCTTCAAACAAAATCAACCAAGGATGGCTCAGGCAGGGTTAGATTTTTAAATTCAATTTTTTTTCCTCAGCTTTATTTTTTCCTGGGGCTTGGTAGGGGAGCAACAAGGTATTTATATCTGTATTTCCTTTGCTCTTTAAGAGTGAGATTCAGCTTTGCTACCTTGTTCTTCCCAAATCATCTCTACTGAGATGAGGTTATGCTCTGAAATGACAACCTTCAGCAGAGCAAAGAATTTATTTATTTAGGATGAAACTGTAAATTTTTTTTTCCTTTGATTTTTGGCAACCTCTGTCTAAATATTCCTTTAGAAGGAGTAGAAAAAAATTACCTTATGTTTACTGGAGAGTTGAATCTTGTTCTTGTTTCTGTGAAACTCTTCCTGTGTTACCTTGGCTAACTCTCTAATACACCTCAGTACATCTAGGTGAGGGCAGTAATTCTTATCCTTCAGAGGAGAAGGGCAGTTTGTGCTTTATTGTGGCAAGGACTATTTCTTCTTTGTCCTGCCCCTCGTATGTGGAGATACAGTCACACCTGAAACCTTCCTGTGACCGCAATAGGCAGTAATCTTCCTTTGTCAAAATCTGGGATCACCTATGTCACAAATACAAAAAGCTCCCAGACAGCATTTCCTAGATGAAATCCTGTGATAATGTGCTTAAAGAGCTCAGGAAAAAAAAAAATAAAAAAAAGAGAGAGAGAAGAGAACTCACTCTGGAACTAATGCAGAAGGACACGCTCAGGCAAGCGCAAGGCTCTGTGTCTCCAAGGCAGGTGTGTGTGCTGGTGAGACCTTGTCAGGCACTTTGGTATCACACTGTATAGCCTACTGGTCTTGCAGTGCAGAGGTTTGGAGTCATTAGCAGCTGTTTGACTTCATTTTGGGAAGCACAGTCCTCTGAGTGGGACATGACACCACTGCAGGGCATTTCTGCAAAAGAGGGGCTTTATAATGCTTGAGATTCCTAAAGGAAGGAGGTAGTAGTTCTCCAGGAAGGAAGGGGGGGAAGTAGTTCTCCAGGCTCAGAAAATTAAACAGTATTTGTCTTCATTGCTGTCCTAAAATTTCTTACTTCTCTTCCCTTGAACAATTGTTTCAATCTACCTGGTTACTGTGACCCTTCCTGAGTCATGTCTGCTCATCAGCATTGCTCTTGGGCACTCCAGAAATGTCACTGGTCGCGTCTGTGTTGTGAAATGGCACTGTTTGCTCTGCAGGCAGGATGGCCGTGGTGTGCTAGGAAGATGTGCAGGCCCCCGATGAGTCTTTCCTGGCCAGGCAGTCTGACAGTCTGGTGGGAAGGTACTTTTTGGAATGGCAGATCCCTGATCTTGCTCCATTTCTATCTCCTGGTGTGGCCCTTGGGGTTTTGTGTCTTCTCACGTCAGTATTTTTTGTTTGCTTGAGTTACTGTTATCATCGTGACAACTTGATTTCTCTGTCCCTCTCCTGTCCTTTTCTTGCATGCTATCAGCATACAGACTGTTTGAGCTCACCAACAATGTTCCAGGGAAGAAGAGTCAGTTTTGCACAGCTGTATGAGCTCAGGCAGACAGCTGAATCTTGGGCTGGAGCTACAGAGCTCTTGTGGAGTATATATATCCACCAATACGGTCAAATTTTACTGTTCTGTGTAGAAGATGTTCATGGTAATTTTTATCAGTGAAGAGTTGCATTGCACTTGAGTTTCTGATGTTCCCTTCTTTTCCATAGAACTATAGAATAATTAGAGTTGGAAAGGTCCTCTAAGATCATTGATTCCAATCATCAACATAACACCAAACACTACATGACTTCTATGCACTTCCAGGCACAGTGATTCCACCACTTCCCTAGGTAGTCTGTTCCAATGCTTGACCACCCTTTTGATGAAGAAATTTTCCCCTTATATCTAATCTAAACCTCTGACACAGCTTGAGACCATTTCCTCTTGTCCTGTTGCTTGTTACTTGTGAGAAGAGACTGATCCCCATCTTGCTGCGACCCCATATCAGGGGGTGGTAGAGAGCTCTAAGGTCCCCCCTGAGCCTCCTTTTCTCCAGGCTAAGCACCCCCAGCTTCCTCAGCTTCTCCTCATAAAACTTGTGCACCTTTCCTGAGCTCCTTTGCCCTCTCCTGGACATGTTCCAGCATCCCTCCATCTGAGAGTCAGTAGATTCCTTTGTTAGGAACTGGAAGCTCTACAGAGTGATAATTATTTTATTTTTTTTTTAACAAAGTACCAAGAACAGTCCCAGGGACACAATATGCCAGAGGATTTCAGATACTGAAGTAGAAAGTACCTTTTTAAACATGCACTATTAAATTGATTCAAAATTCTTCATGTCTCAGGAAGTGGCAATGGGAACAGCTTTTTAGCCTGGAGAAGTGTTGGTCCGATCCTGACTTTGTAGTGTCAGTCTGTGCGTGGTGTTTGCATCTGTTTTCCCTGGCACTGAAGCTTGAACAGTGAGGAAGCTGAGATGGGAAGAATGTGAAAAGCATGGTGGGCTGAGCCCCTACAGACAAGCACTGAAGTACTTCTATTCTTAGTTTGTCTGTCATTGTGCAAATCCATTAATTCCTGTGACATTTCTATAAGCTTATGAACAATTTTTTCCTTTCAGAATTCAAAACCCTGTGACTCTTTTGTTCCAATCTCTTCCCCATCACCAAGCACACCCCAGGACTTTTCTCTGGGCACATTAGAGTGCAGCACTTCTGTCTTCCCCTCTTTAAAGCAGGAAACTAAAAAGAACACTCTCCTGCTGCAAGGGAAAAAAAAAAAAGAAAACCCCACCTGGCAGTGACAATAATAAAGAAGCAAGATTTTGCATGGAGGCCAGGCACATTCAAGGTGAGACATCTTTGGGGAATGATCATATTTCAGTGGGACTGTGCAGAGACAACGATGCTTTCTCAGACAGGATTCAAAGAGTAGCAGAAGAGAAAGAGATTGAAGCTATCCTGGATTTGCCTGTGGAATCAACTCCAAGAAGAGAGCAGCTGAGGCAGTGATATAACAACCACGAGAGAAGTTGAAAAACCTTGGATTTAAAGCTGTTCTGCTCGAATGCTATTGCTATCAAACACCCTTTTCAGACACTGAAATCTTTGCCAGGCATAAAGGAAGAAGAGGCAAGGGACCCATAGAAATAGCACAACAGTTTGACTGTCTTGCTCTTAGTGCATGGAACACTTTTGGATGCCACGACAGTGGCAGCAGCAAGAAGCATGAAGTTTGACAACTCAATACCTTCTCCCTCTGATCCCTCTTTTCTGTGTGTTGAGCAAGGGTCTAAGAGCACTTGTGGTTTCTTGCATTACCCAAAACCCCAGGTTTTACTCAATATTTCCTTTTGGTCTGGCAGTCCTCACTGTGGAGATTTTTCCGTTTCACATCCTGCTCTGCACGTGAAAGACATGTCTGCCTGTCTGAAGGGAGCAGATCCCTTCTTATAACACTTGCAAAAATGCTTATCAAGCTGTGGGACAAAGCACCAGGAACTGAAGTGAGAAGCGACAATCTGCTCTGTGCAGCAGGGAGGCACTTGGCAAAGATGCCATCTATAACTGAAAGAGTTGCCAAGTTCTTTTGTTACAACTTGTTCTGCTGACTTTTGCAGAAATGTAACCTGGGAAATTGTAGCATGGCTCCCCTGTAACAGATTTCTGCAGAACATGTGGTGTAAAAGAGCAAGATACAACGGGGCAAATTCCCAGCTTCTCAAAGGCTGCTTTATGTTTGTTGTAGAAGTAAAGAAGGTCTGAAGTGAACCTAATTGCAAATGATAACGCTTCAGTAATTAGCAAACCATTCTAAATTCTTGATGGGGAAGGAGTTTGAGGCAGGTCTGTAGTTACTCTTTTAAACAGGGACTTTATAAAACCCCCATACTGGTATATAATCAGATACATAATACAATTATTTAAAAAAATAAAATAAATATATGAAAATTCATGTATATAACCCAAACCATGTGCCAAATACCTGGAAGTGTTCAAGGTCATATTGGAGGAAGTTCTGAGCATCGTGATCTAGTGGAAAGTTCCCTGTCCATGGGCAGCCTGGTAGGAATGAGATGATCTTAATGATTCCCAAACCATTAAGTAATTCTGTGATTAAAAAAACAAAAAACAAACAAACAAAAAGAAAAAAACAAAACAAACAAACAAAAACTCCCAAAAAACCAACCAACCAACCAAAAAAACAAACAAACAAAAACCCCCCACAAAAACCACAAAAAAAAAAAAAGGCAACCAACCAAGCAAAAAAGGAAACTTCCAGTTCAGTCCTCATTTTCGTTAACTCGGTTGTATGATAAGAAATCTGGTCAGAAGGTGTTCTTTGAGGTTTTTTTCTTCAAAGAAAAACTTAAAGTGCTTAGAAGGCTAAAGGTTTATTTCTGTTTCTTTTGGTGGGGATTCTTAGCTTCAGTTTGGATTTGGCCTTGACTAAACCAGGTTGTTTAAACAGACTTGCAGGGTAATGTTGAGATTGTCAGAGCATAGGGAGGGTTGGGAACTCTCCAGGATGGCAGGGCAGGCCATGACAGGCAGGACCTGTCCCATCACCCCAGCAAGGAGTGGAGCATTTGGCACCCAGGGGTGGGCATGGGATTGATGGGTCAAGGCCAGGTTTTTCAGCCCAGGAAGGGAGGTGGATGCAGGATCAGCACTGCTATCCATGGGCAGGCGCAGATGTGGCATGACTCTGGTGACACTGCAGTTCTGCTTTTCTCATGTATTAAGATCTAATTGTATCTTCTGTATTCATTTTAATGCCAGACAAAATATCTTGTAGCTCTGTGTGCTTCTCTGTACTATGAAGGGGGGGTAATTCCACAGCAGGGAAAGTGTCACGCACTGGAGGTTTTGCAGGCAGACTCAACTATGAGAAGTTCTCACACCATTGGACAGGGTGGACACTAAGAGAAAACAGTTCCTTTGCCAAAGACATAAAGGAGGAAATTCCTTGTTTTACACAGCAAACAAGATTCAAATATACATTTTATTTTAAATATGTATTTCTACTTACTTCAGAGTCTATCTCTCCAGTTAGTCATCCTGTCCATGCTCATATACCAGAATTATGGTCTATTTGGGATTCTGGTCTTGCTCAAAAAGGTTTTTTATCTGCTCCTGGGTAGGCAATCACCTTTTTTACAGGTTGGTTGAATTCTGTTTGATAATTAGTCCCATGCCAGTTATATAAATGAAATAATCATCTGTCCAACTGGAAGTCCCTTGCAATGGCAAAGTATCTAATTAGGAAAGATTCTTTTTGCAGTGCCCTGTCCAGTCTACATCCTTGCTCAGTGCACTGTTCTGTGTACACATTGCTGGGGTTTGCTGATCTGCTGTCTGGCTGCAAATGTCGGTAGGGCCCATGGGGCATCAAAAGTCAGGTCACTTCCTTCTTAATTTTAGACTCCAAGTTTAGGAAAGTCACTGATCTCTCCCCTGTGGTGACCAGTGAGAGAACATGAGGGAATGGCCTGAAGTTGTGTCAGGGGAGGGTTAGCTTGAGCATTAGAAAAAAGGTTCTTCATCCAGAGCATGTTTGGGTACTGGAACAGGCTCTCTAGAGCAGTGGTTACGACATCAAGCCTGACAGAGTTCAAGAAGCATTTGGACAATGCTGTCAGGCACATGGTGTGACTCTTGGGGATGGTTCTGTGCAGAGCCAGGAGATGGACTCATTGATCTTTGTGGGTACCCTCCATCTCAGCATATTCTGTGATTAGCTGTAGCCTGTAACTTTCATAGAAGTGAATCCTTAGGAGCCTGTAGCAGAGATGTGTGAATCTGCTCATTGTAAATAAGGGAATAGAATGCACAACTTGGATATTAAGAGGGGTAAAACACAACTGCTTTTGGAAAAAGAAAGAAAAAACCACTAAAGTACTTAATTCTCTGTGGCACAGAGTGCTACTACTATAAAGAGTCTCAAGCAGAGTGTATACCATCAGAAGCAAAGGAATAACAGCAAATAAGTTTTGGAGCATAACTTCTTAAAGGGAAATAAGAGGAGAAAGCAGATCCTTGATGAAGAAAGCCTTGGGACTTCTGAGTCAAACATGCACTACTTGCCTTTAACCAGCTTTTCCTGTCAAACCTGGGAACCATCTATGTCTCTTTCCAAAGTCACCACCATTCAGAACACCAGACCCTGTGAATAAAAACCACTTTTAAACATTTAGCATTTCTCCTCATGCTCATCTTAGCTTGAAAAAAAAGTGGGCTGTGCTTAAGTATAAGTTACCTGCATATCTGTTTTCAAAAGGCAAATCAGTGAAAAAATAAATCCTTTTCAAATCCTTTGAAACTGTAAATTCTCATCTGGCTGGAAGTTGGGGTTATTTGGTGATTTGCCTTCCTTAGGGGCACGACTGAAATGAAAGATCTGTTTTACTCCCTTTTCTGAGGGTTCCTAATGTGAGGGTGAAAAACAAATACCACAATGACTGTCAGGAACTGAGCAGCGATTGATACTTCTGTTTTCTCATTTCCATTCACAGAGTTCTGTTCAATAAACAGTGTGTAGAATTAATTCCTCCCAGCAGTTTATTTCTTAATTTCTTTTTTTTTTTAATGAATGATGATTTTACATACTAGAGCATTAGCTGTCACTGCATCATTCTGAGCACACAGACTAAAATTCCTATGGTTCTTGTCACAGGCTGCACACTCAGAGTTGTCATAATCTGTTCTTAATGGTGCACAAATGTATGAAATAATCTCATACTAAACTTGACCTACGTTATTTCTCCCCTTCATGGCTCTCTTACTTTACACAGGGTGAATGTTCTGATAAAGTTGTATACTTTGACATGTTTATCTACTTTGCATGGCAGATTTATCAAATGTAGAAGTGTTAAAGTACTTATTTTTCAATTAGCAGCTCCCTCAGGGAAGTGGTCACCGCACCGACCCTGACAGAGTTCAAGAAGCATTTGAATGATGCTCTCAGGCGCATGGTATGACTTTTTGGGAGTGGTCCTGTGCAGGTCCATGGGTTGGACTTGCGAATCCTTGTGGATCTCTTTTAACTCAGCATATTCTGTAATTCTGTGATTCTGTCCCTTCCAACACAAACTATTCTATCATTTTATGATAGAAATGAACAAAGGCAAAAGAAAAGGAGTAGGTGGAATTCAAATGGACATAATGGATCACACAGCATGAGAACTCATACAGGTAGAAGGTCTGAAAATGGCACCGATAAGAAAGAATTACATATGTCACACTGGAGATGAGAAAAACAATCAGCAAAACAAAATCCAGGATATTTGGGATGGGGAAAATGCCTGTGGGACTAGGCAAATTAAGGAAGGACTCATTAGGGGAAGTGCCAGAAAATACGAAGCCTGATTACATATTAGATAATAGTTCTGGTAAGAAAACTGAACCGACTGGACTGTTTAGAGTGTTCAAACATCATTTCACATCTCCTTCCAAGATGCCTAAGAATAGGTTGGGAATAGAAGTTTTTCAGTCAGAGTATCTTCTTACACAGAAAGAGAGGAAACTCCTGCTCCTCTTTCAGTGAGTGTTGGATCTAAATTTCTTCCTGTTCGCAAAAGAGATGGAGCCTCTACAAATAATGTATTTAGAATTTCTGGCTTGGGTTTGTCCTACTTAGACACTCATTCTTCCAAAACTGAACAACAATCTGCATTACCAAAAAGGAATGCAACAGTGGATATCAAAAGAACATTTCAGAATCTGAATCAAATATGTCAGCTCTTGCTGATATGAATCTGCATCAGATTTTGAAATTTTAAATGAAGATGGTTCTTTGGAGCAAAAAAAATCTCAAACCAGGAGGGAAAACACCATCTCCTGAAATATCTGTAGGTGACACAGAATGTACAATTAAAATGCATTAAACTTAAAACCTAAAATTTTGAATTTCTTGCTGTAAGGGAAAAACTGTCAGAAAGTGACATTGGTTCTAAAATGGAACCTGAAACTTCATAGGGAAAAAAAAAATTCAAGTTCTGCTGATGAAGATGTCTTTCAAAAACCTAAAGGAGATGCTTCAGTTGAACTGAGGAACTCTGAAATAAGAATCATAGGATCATTTTTGTGGCAGGTTGAAAGAAATTGGAATATTAAAATTTCCCAATTCCAGGAGCAAAGTTTGGAATCTTCCCAAGAAAAAGAACAGAGCCAGAGCCTGAGGTCTGCTCTCCAAAACTGTAAGCAGTGCTAGCCCAGCTAAAAATGTCACTGGAAATTGCTGACATTTCTGTGCAAGCTCCAACATCAGAACTTAAATTTGATATGTCAGATCCTGGAGGAGAGGGAGGTGTTGAGAACCCTGAGGAGAAGGAATCAAATTAAAAGGAGAACATAAGATAAAAACCATAGAAGTTGAGACCAAGGCACACCAGAGACGTTTTTATATGTCAAAATACAGAACACTTGCATTAGGCTGGACATCCTTAAAGGAAGGGGGGGAAGAGGAAAAAAAAAAAAAAAAAAGGTGATGCTGAGGTTGAGAGAAGTCTGCAAAAGCCTCAAGTAGACTTTTCTACTGCCAAAACATAAATTGAAACAAATATTCCTGAAAATGCCTTCCTTATGCAGACTTCAGAATCATGATTGGAAAAGAAGGAATTTCAGAATTCGAGATTGTAAGAGGTGTCGTGATGTCAGTCTGCTAAAGATGGGAGAAGCTATTTCATTACCTGCAAAGAGAACAGGATTGGAGTGAGTATTCCAAAACCAGATATAGTCACATGTACAGATATAATTAAACATGGTGCTGAAGGACAAGACTGCATATATCAGAATTCACCCTGTCTTCAGTAGAGCTGCTTAAACCAGAAATAAGTGCTTCAAAAATTGACAGAAAAAGGGCAGTTTACCAGAAGAGTTTCCTACATGTTCTCTGATTCTTCAAGAGCACAAAGTCAAGCCATAGATACAGAGATCCCCAAAGCAGACATTTTTACCAAGTTAGACCATTCAGGAGTAGAATTTAAATGACCATTAGCTGAAATTAATGCAAGTAGAAAACAAAACATATAGGTATTTGTCTTCCACAGGATGACCTGGACATTTAAGGTTGAGGGGAAGCAATTCAAACAGGAAACTTTATTAGTGAAATTAAAATTATAGGAGAAGATAGGCAAGGAAGTTTATAAAAAAGGCCTAGGTCTGAATGGTCTACAAGAAAGGGATCAGAAGGTGCTGCTTATACTGCAGCAAAGCTGGAAGGTATAATGGTAGACTTTTCAGGAGTGAAAATGGATGTGAAAAGTGCTAGAGAAGATCCTGAAATAGTATTTCAAGTGGAAGTGTTGAAAAGGACACGTCTGCAGGAGTGGAAGTGCGTATAGCAGAGACATCACAAGAAAGCTCATCACCTATAGGAACAGCAACAGGCACTGAAATATTTTGGCTTGATGGGACTCCAGTTTCTCAAACTGTCATTACATCTTCAGCAAGAAATGAACTGATTTTGTTGGAAGAAGAAATGCATAGTCATTCAAATGTTCCTGGAGATACGTTCAAGTAAGGGTTGTCTTTTATTGATATCTAATTAAATAAAACAGTATCTCTGTTCTTAATTTTCTAGGAACAAAACCTAAACCTGACACTTGTGAGCACTTTGGTGTAATGGTATGTATATCTTCTCAATTGTATGATTGAGCTATACTATGCACTAATAACAATATTGATTTGTCTACATCTGCTCAAAAGGAAACAAGCCACCACTACTATCTGCTGAAATGTCCACTTAGTGACAGCACAGTTTCTAGATGTGATGGGAATGGTCACCAACAGAGCTGACATTTTTCACCCATTATGATCCTGAGTTTTACAGATGTGCATGTGCAGAAATACCACTTTTAGTATCCTGTTTTGTCTTCTTCCAGGGAAAGCAGACACAGTAAAACAAAGAAATTTGCTTGTTTAAGAAATGTACTTAGTTTTCAGGCCATCTCTAACTTCAAGCATTCCTCATTCCTACACATTTGAGATAGGACCAAATATTTCCATGAGAAGTGGTGGATGCCTGTGTTCCTCATATTCCCTCTCAAGAAGATGCTCACCTCAGTGTTAGGCAAGCATCAGTTATTTGGATCATTCAACATTTCTCTGAAGTTTTTCTGTCTTTGTTCAATAGATGCAAAATTACCACAACAGATAGCAGGGACATTCAACAGAAGTGAGGAAGGGAATCACCATCAAACAAGGAAAACGAAGGTCATGGAAATATAAGGTATGCAATGAGGGACATCCCATTCCAGCACTAGTTCTTGCCTGCTTGCAAAGCCACCTCCATGTGAACTTGCCCAGAATCTCAGCCCCACCAGGCAACTTACTGAGCCCTTGCAAATTTGAGTTTTCTTCTTTTTCCTGCAGAATTTGTACCCACCCCCCTTTTTTTCCCCCGCTGATTATAGTGAAAATGTAGTTGGAGTGCCCATACAAGGAAAATGCTTCTGTTGGTCAAACACTTCTCAAAAAGGTTTTTGAATTGACCCACAATTAGCATGTACTTTTTATGGGCCACTAGGATAAAATTTTCCAGTGGTTGTTCTGCATACAACCATTAATACACATTCAGTTGTTTTCTGTTGGTACAGGATAATAAACCTCTGAAACACAGTTAATGAAAAGCAGCTGGGGGGATGTTTCTCTTTTTGCAAGACGTTTTAATTAGTGAATGGAAATCCCAAAATACTAAGCAGAATCTAGAGAGGAAACCAGGGAGGAGAATGTTAAAACCAGCTCTGTCTCAGTATGCAACTCTACCCATGTATGTGAACACTTATGAAAAGTCAGTGCTCTCTGTAGTGTGTGCCTTAAAAACCTTCATAAGTGACAATGTGCATTGGCTTGTCAAGGTGAATATCTTACCCTTCCCAGGCTCATAGATGGGGGCTGCTGGGGCTGAGCTGTGGTTTGGTTGTAGAAACAGCCTCATTTGGGGTGGGTTCTGAGTTAAAATATGCATTAAGATTCTGGAAAGGAAGAAATGAAAAAATAATTTGGTTTTGAGGTCAGGTGAATTGAGTCACTTCCTCAGCTGATAGTAAGCGACAATCCCCAAGGGATATAAGGAACATTTGCTTACCTAGATTTGATGTTACTGTGTCTTTAAATGCAGGATTGTTTTTCTCTTTAGGCGTATTTTACCTGGAAAGTGAATTCTTGTTTTAAAACCTCCGAGTGGTACAAGTTGCAGTCATTCTAGTTTTGTTGAAGAATGTCTGCAAGCTTCTAAAAATCTTACTGGCAAAGACTAACAGTCTTGGAAAAGGAAGAGAGAGAGATAGGGATATAAGGGACAAAACCAGGATTTCTGAAGTAGTCCCTTCACTACTGAGGAACATTGTCTTCTTAAAAAAGTAAGATGACCTGATCAGGCAAGAGAAAAAACATTCATCAGCTGGGGTGAAAATGTGTTGGTGACATGCCTGCATCAGTGAAAACACACTAAATAAATCAAATACTCTGAACCTCAGCTGCTGAACATTATAAAGGCATTGTTCTAAAAGCTGCTGAAAGCCACTTGAAGTCAAGAAGCAATGGGGCTGACAGGAGCTCATGTCCCTTTCTGGAAACAGCGTAAGTGACATCCTTCCCTTGAACACAGCAGTGTCCTGTGTGAGGGGCTGGATGCAGGAGGCAGAAGCAGGTGTTGCTTTGTCTGGAAGATTAACACTGTGGCTTAAATGCCATGAGTAAGGGCCTATCAGGTTTTGTTCTAACTTCCCCTCCCTATTTCCCACAGCAAAACTGACATCAGTTGTAGAATGGGAAAATCTGTGTTGGTCCTTTGTCTATGTGGGGAAGAAAAGCCCCAACTCCCACTAATGCCAGTGGAAATAGTTGGAGGTCATAGTAGCCACTATCATTGTTTCAAATACGTGTGTTGCTTCTGCTTTTGCAGCAATAAATATTACAGTTTATAATGCCACAGGTTGAGTGGTTTGTGAATTTTAATGTGCCCAGCAGAGCTCCCTAAAGGTGAATTACTCCACAGAATCCATAACAATCCAAAGCCTTTGCTTTCTGGTCATTTAGAAAACCAATCTTGCTCTGCTGCTATAGTTGTTGGTTTTCAAGGCTTTCATTACCTACAGAGAAATCATGTTTGACACAATATTGTACTTATTGAGAACACTACTTATGTTACACAGTGCACCTAATATATCAAACTCCACATATCCCTGAATGCAGAAGAGATAATTTTTTAATCTTTTTCCAAGTCATGGGAGTCAGCTACATCATTGGCAGAGACCACCAGTATTATAGAAGACAGGACAAAAAATAATAGAACTTGTTTATATATCAAACAGTAATTTATTTTTTTTCCTGCAGATAGGTTATTCTATGACTTCAACTCTGTTGTATCATCTGTTGAACCAGCTGGTACCTGCTGCTGGTAGCAACAGGATGTTGGAAAAAATAATCCTCTAGTTTTGATCTAATTTTCTCTCATTCCTGAAAGCAATCTCTACTCCATTATAAATATGTGCTCTGTTTTGGGCATTATTCTCATATATGAACTTTCTGTAGAAGAAGCTCTGTTCTTTAGGGGAAAAGTCCAGTTCAAGTTGGATTAAAATGTACGAAAAGACAAACATGACAAGAGTTATTGATGGCAACTTAATTCATGCTGACATCTGTGTACTTCTAACTTCTCACACTTTCCTTCCCTACCTTTCAGAGTATGAGAGAAGACTAAGTAACTTAGCAAATTCTCCTAATCAACAAGGAAATTGTTTTCATAAATGCTATTAAAAGTCTGTTACCTGTGCCACAAAGTATAATTCACATGTAAATTATTTGGGATGAGTGTGGGCTTTGGTGGTGATGGTTCACAATCTGAATCAGGCTTAAGGGAGAGTAGGACCATCGTTTTTCCCTCGAGAGACTGAGTTTCTCATAAAAAAATGCAGTGTGTGTCTAATAAATTACAGATTTATTAAGAATTCCCTTAAGAATACTCAGACTGAGATGAAAATTAATTCATTATTCAGTAGTAAAACTGCTCAGATTCAGAAAGTTTGTGGTTGGGATTAATGTGCCAAGTTACCAAAATAGCACTCCTGGTGAAGCAATCTGCCAAACTGCTGCCAGAAGGAGATCCTCACCTGTCTGCACACAGGTTTCTGCAGTTCTCTGGAGGTAATTGCATTCCAGTTGCTCAGAGTTATTTGCTGATGTCTTCTGTTATAAATGGCCTGTAAGGTAATTTCCTGCAAAGCACAAAGTCTCCTTTCAGCTTTAGCAGTCATGTGCTCACACAAATCAAAGGCATCTGACTGCTTAATATCCAAGAGCTCAGGGCTTTGTTTTTTGCAGAGTTCATAAGTGAGAGAGGCAACTCCTCCATGCTGAGACCTTTGTGCTGCATAAGGCACCTCCCATGGTGCTGGAAGCATCTGTTGTCTGGTTTTAATGATATTCTTCATAATACCCGTGTAATCAGCCTCATGTCAGGGGCCCTTCTCCCTGGTGCCCACTTTCACTATGGCCTATTCTTGCTAAAGTGGTATCATCTGGTTGTCAAAACCACACTGGCTTTAGTTTGCAGTCCCCTTGCAGGAGCTTAGATGGTTGCCATTGTGAGTATATATATATATATATATATATAGGTGCATGTATATATGTATATTGCCCACTGTAGGTTCAGGGTCTTCTCTCTTTCCTTTTTTGAGTGAAAAGCTCCTGTTGTTTCACCATCTCTGTTAGCAGTTTTCTTGGTTTGCCACTGCTGGAGGTTTGCCATTTCGATAGCAAAGTCCCATTTTCCTCATCTAGCTTATCTTTCTTATTTATTTTTTTTTTCCCCAAAATAAAAGGAGGAAAGGAATAAAGCTTTTGGGAAACCTAGAAATTCTCCCCCTGCCCCTTGTTATTTTCCAGTGGAGATAGATTATTAGATTATTTTAGCCTGATACTTGCTCTCATTTGGATCTTCAGCCCCTGTGTTTCTAGGAATTTGCCAGTACTTTTGTGCAATTGTTCTGGTCTTTTCTGGTCTCCTAAATTCTTCTCAGGGTTTAAACTTAATATTTTCTCAATTTCTTAGATGGCCTTAGCAATCACTTTTACAGTGTAGGGATATAATAATAATTTTTTATTCTATTTTGATCCATTTATATCCTTCCAACAGTAAATGGATACGGTCTTGTAAGAATGTTTATATGAAGCTGTTAAGTTTATTGAAACTTATTTTGATTCAAAAGTAGGATATCCTTTGCTGGATATGCTTCTCCCAGGCTATGTGAGCCTGCTGTCTCTCAGACCTAAATTCTGCAAGTGTTTATGCATGTGTTTAATTTTACAAATTAATTTCACTGGGACTGTCCTTGCGTAAGCTTTTGAGGAATCAAAGCCTTAACCAGCTTTCTGATGCTTCGTCCTTCCTTTCGTGCAAATCCTCTCTACTACGAGGTCATCTAGTAAAGTCTTTGAGGAGAGGCTTGGTTTAAAGTGTGCTACAGGACAGACATCTGAAGAGACTCTCTCTTGTTCTGCCTGAGGAGCAGAGGCAGAACTTTTGGCTCTCCGGGTGACCACCTAGGAATGTGGAGTTCGTGTTGTGCCAGTACAGAGTTACTGCTCAATAATTTGCAAGAGTAGGAGAAATATGTGAGGGGTCTGCTGCAGGAAACTCCTGCTCAGTGCATGATACTTGACAGATCACAGAAACACAGAATCATGGGATGGTTTGAATTGGAAGGAACCTTAAAGACCACATTTTTCTAACCCCCCTGCCATGGGCAGGGACACCTTCTACTAGACCTGGCCTTGAACACTTCCAGAGAAGAGGTATCCACAACTTCTCTGGGCAACCTCTGTGGTGGGCAGAGGTGTTTCCATTCCATGAAGAAGTGTAAGGTTGATCTTTGCCATGAAAACAGGAATCTGGACCTGGAGGAGGTGAAGACTTCCTGGAGCAGAAGTAACCACTTACGAGTCAAGCTAGGGATCTCTGTAAAGACCTAAGGAGGACCTGGTTGGCCTCTACAACTACCTGAAATGAGGCTGTGGCACGGTAGGGATTGGTCTCCACTCTCAGGCAACTAGTGATAGGGAAAGGGGAAATGGCCTCAGGTTGCATCAGGAGAGGTTCATGTTGAAGGGGTTAAGTATTGGAATAGACTCCCTATGGAAGTGGTGGAGACATCAAGTGTTCAAAAATTGAGTAGACCTCATGGCTTTTTTGCTGTGGTAGTATCTATTCGAAAGTTGGACTTGATGTTGGAGGTCGTTTCCAACCCTAATGATTCTTTGATTCTATCTTCTTGCAGCAAGGAGGATTCCTAAGATGGAGAGGTGTCAGTTGCAAAAGGTGAACCAGGAGAGCTGAAAGGGTTGTAATGAGGAAGGGCTTGCAAAAGTTGAACTGTAATGCTGGCATAGGATGACCCATGGGACCTGTCCAAGAATTCATCTCCCTCCACTCTAATCCTAAATTCAGGAGCAGAGAAACCAGAGCAGACTCTGAGTATATGGCACCCAATCTTTTCAACCTAAAGACACACTGTGATTCAGTGCTCTTTTTTGAGAGAGCTGAAAGGTAATTATTTGCTTATTTTATACATGGAAGGACATCCCAGTTGTTCTTTAGTTTACTATGGGAGTGACAGTGAAGTTCCTTGCTCACTTGGAGGAAGCTGGTTAGATCCTCTATCCTTGAGAGATGGGAGCTTTGGGTGAAGAATCTGGTCTTTGTCATCTTATGGCCTTGCAATAGCTTAATGTAGATCTGTGTGGGGGTTTNAGTTTTTGTTGGGGTTTTTTTTTTTTTTTTTTTTTTTTTTTTTTTTTTTTTTTTTTTTTTCCCCCTCTTTTTTTCTTTTTTTTTTTTCTCCTCTCTTTTGAGGGGTGTGCATGATAAGGTAGAGGAGAAAGAAGATGGTAATTAAACACAAACCTCCAAAATGCTTTTGAAACAAAAGAAGTGCTGTCTCTACTGTAAAAACATTGTGTGGGTTACTTCTTGTTCCTTTGCAAGCTGTGGTTGTGTACACACACAGAGCTATTGCAGCTCAGAACCACAGTGGATCACTTTCAAGATTAATGTATTATTTTCTGAATTAAATCAGTCATGAAAATATGGCATCTTCTGGGGCTGCTTTCTGTCATCCCTCAGCATTAAACCCTTGAATTTAACACACGTTTTCAAGTGTGCAAGTAATTTCCTTTCTTCTTTGGACACTGTTTAAAGTGGGTGCTTAACTTTTGCAACCTGGGAGTAGTCTTGTCTCATTAATTTTTAGCCCACTTCTACATCAGAGACACAGTAAAGGAGCGCCATAGAAAAGTGACAAATAGCTTACTTTCTTCTAATCCATCCCTTGAGTTTCTGGAGCTGTTGGTTTTTATACGAGTGATAGATATCGAGCTCTTGCTTTCTGTGTAAGAAATAGGATCATTATTATGAGGAAATGACAGCTGATGAATAGGTAACTTTATCAAGATTGTTTTCATCATGCTGCTATGATGAAGAATAATCTGTAATTAGAAAGCTGTGTTGAAGTTTTTAGTCTGGAATCACTCCAGATCTTCTCTGACAGGTAGACTTATTAATGTCTGAATTTCAGTTTTGTGATTGCCCCTTACTAAATCCATACCTTGCTGTGCGATACTGAGTATGATCATTTATTATGTTCTCTTTGGCAGTTAGGAGATGACTGGAGATAGGAGTGTGAATTCTGTAAACTTTAGAACCCTGAAAAGGTTAAAATCCTTTATCTCCGTTGAGATGCCTTTCAGAATCCCTTTGGAACTTAAGTAACAGGACATTTTTTTAATTATTAATTTTTTTTTTAATTTGAGAAATGTCTGAAACTTGACAAATACTGTAAAAATTTGTTAGAATTTATTGGCTATTACATGTTTCATGTCATCACCAGCGGTGAAGATTTAAATCTATTTTAACATCTGAACTGTCACCATTAAGTGTCCCACCTAGAGACTTCAAATTTCCTTAGGTCATTATTTGAGACTGCAAGATTAGGAAAGGAATGTTTTTTGTTGGCTCACATGCAAATTTGTTCCCAAAATGTTGTGTTTTTTTAAGCTATGGCTTCTAGAAACTTCATAATAAACACTGGAACAGAGCTCTGGTAATGCCCCATCAGAGGAGGAAGCAAAGTTTCACTCTCTGATTACTCTCTCAGCCTTTTGACAGGGGCTCCTGCCAACCCTGCTGAGCAGCAGATCCCTCTGGCTTCTTTGTGGGGGTTGTGCCGCTCCCTTTCCACTCTCCAACAGTAGATGGGGATGCTCCATTGACAGAAAAGATCCTCTCTACTGCCTCAGAGTGTGACAAAGAATTTACTTGTACAGTTATTTAGTCTTCAGACAGAAATGTAAGCCCCCATCCCAAAGACTGATGTTTATCAGGTATCATCCCAGCTTATCTGAGCTCTCCTGTGTGTGTCCTTTGAGTCAGAAACACAACAATTTCGAAACCGCAGCCTGGAGAAACCCTTGCCTATTTATTTGTGTGGTTGGTTTTGACTGCCATGATTCTGACTGAAGGAACTGTGTGGTGGACAGTGGCTTTGGCAGCTGGCCACAGGAGTCAGGAAGCTGCATTTTTCCCAGGGAGTGTCACCACACATATTTCAACGCCACCCTTTTCATTTGTAGCAGTGACTGCTGCCTTCTTGCTGGATATCCTGTAGGATGGAGTAACTGGCACGACAGGCAAAGTCCTTTCCCCACGCTGGACGTAATGAACTCATATGGTGGGGGACAGACAGAGCTAGGATATTGATTACAGAGAGAGGCAGAGTTTAAAAGGTCGAAAATGATGGAAATGAGGATGTGCATGGAGGGGTTTGACCTGTAGAACTGAAGTTCACAGACTAAGCCGAAAAGTTTCTTGGGGATGTTTCTAGTGAAGTTGGTGCTGATGCTGACAGGAACATCTATGGCTCTGAGGAACAATTTGGGCTTGCAGTATCCAACCTGTTTATCAAGCACCTGGGTTTTGATAGACTAGACATTGTCTTTTGTGTTGGGGTTTGCCCAAGCCCCCATCCTGTTCTATGTTTTTCTGTCTTTTCACATATCCTGAAGCCAGAGCCTCTCCACCAGCACAGCAGTGCATTTGGTCTCTGCTAATACAGAAAGTCATTTATCTTCTTGTGTCTTGCTGTGCAGAGCAATAAGGGTTTCAAGCAGACAGGGCTTCTGGTTTCTGGAAAATAAGCTAACGAACTCCACTTTTCAAGATTACCATTTCCTCTTACTATTTTTGGAAGTGTTTATTTTAGAGCCCTGAAATTAATCTCAAGAGCCAAGCAGCACTTTAAAGAAGGAGGTGTTTTGAGGCCTGGGGAGGAGGGAAGTAAAGGAGGGCTTATGTCACTGAGTTTTCTTCATGTAATTGAGTTTCTTCTTAAAGCACAGAAAACCAGTCATTTGGTTCTGAAATAACTGTCATTGCAGTACACTCTCCTCTTTTCTGATTTCTGCCATTTTTGGCAAATACTGCAGGCAGTACAAAGGCCCTTGCAGAGTTATTAATCATGTTTGGCAGCCAGGCTGCACTAATCCACTGTCTAGAAGCAGAGAAAGTACTAATTTGTGTGTTTTGAGATGTAGTGATTAAAGCTCTTGATCCTTTTCTTGCTGCAATGAGAACTTAAGGAAAAAACTGGATGAACACAGAAAAAACAGAGTTCCTCAGCTCTTCCCTCCATCCCCAGCCCTAATCTGTTTTGGCCAGAGTTGGGTCAAAGCTGACACTGTTTTGTGGGATAGAGTTGGTAGCAAAACACCAGGGAAGCAGTAGCTGTGATTGTGTAATGCAGTTCTCATAGCAGATGGATGGGAAGGGCACCCTGTCTAAGGCACCTAGTGATTTAGGAACAAAGCAGGATTCAGAACTTTCCTTGTCTGGGTCCCACTGGGAATTTTGAAACAAGGTTCCCAGCAGAAGGTGGATAACTTGAAGATAAAGGGGTCAAAGGGTCCAAAGATCTTTTCTTTCCCTCTAGCCCAGTGGCCACACCCTTCATGCCTGCAGCTGGAACGTGTTGGGAATGGAACTTGCAGCCAGCAGAAAGTGACTGCATGTGTGTGGTTTACTCCATCAATCAGATCTACACAGATGCCAGGGTAGCAGTTCACCTGCAAATAAAGTCATTACTTTGGCTATGAATATCCTCAAGCTTCAGCTGTACTCGAAGTTCAAGCTCTGACATATATCAGCTATAATGTTTCTGACAAATGGCTCCTGCCTATGCAGAAGAAAAAGCTGACTGCCATCTCTGAAGAGACCTGCAGTGTCACAGATCTGGGTGTAGATTTTTGGTCTAATTCTGTGACCCATTGCACGAGGAATAGAAGCCAGATCTGTGATTACTAAAGGTCAGATTGTTGTGGACAGACCTGTTGTGATTTTTCACTTCATTGATTGATTCTCATTTCACTTTCGCAGCACCTGAAGGCTGTGTTGGATACATTGAGCGGAACAGGGGTACAGGTCACTCTTGGACAGGAATAGTATGATCCATCCTTCAGTTCTGCTATTTTCAGTCACTCCTTTTTTATTCATGTACAGTGCTGTAGTTCTGTTAGGCACTTCCTGAGCAGGTGTGTTTTAAATGAAGGCTTCCTATTGCCAAGTAATTGAAATGGAAGCTAATGGTATCTTGTATAGTGGAAAAAGTGGTCGAGGTAAAGATGCTTCTGACTGAGAGTATTTGGCTTCTTACCAATGGTAAAGAGTTTCTTAAAGAGTGTTAGCAATTTGTTCAAGATCTGCCTAATCCATTTTCAAGAGAGTTAATGCATTTCTTTTTTTAAAAAAAAGCCATCTGAAGTTAGTATGAAATTGATGAGTCAACATGAGTCTCTTAGTTTACCTTAAAAAATGGAAGTTGAGATTTTTGGGAAAACCAGAAAGGTATGAGCATCATTTTTCGCTGAAGAAAGATTCCTCTTTATACTGGCTGAGAATTTATAGATGCTAGAACTAACTCACCTTCCTGAGGGTAAGGAAGGCCAGCACCAGTGATGCTCCAAGATCACATTTTCTTCATGTGGCATGAAGTGACAAGGGCACCTACTACTGCAAAGAAGGGTTAATTCTGGTCTCTTGGACATAGATTTTGGGAAGCGGAGTCCTGTAGCAGGTTAGAAAGGATTTCAGGGTTCAGTGATGGAACTTTGCATGGCTGAATCTCAAGTGGAGACAGGAAGAGTTTACTGGTTTAAGATGGGTGTAGGGACTTGCCAAAATTAGACTACTTGAGCATGCCAGCTGCTTGAGTTGTCCCTGCTTGAGCAGGGGCAGTGGATAACAGGGTCTTCTGTGATCCTTTGATTCTGCAACAGCAGAGGACTAGAACTACACAGTGCATTATATCACCTGCTTCTATCATAAATATGGAAAAAGCACTGAAAACACAGAAGCAGGGCTAAGCAAACAACTCCATCTATTTTCTTCTCTTCAGTGTGAGCTGGTCTTTCATTCAGTTACCTTTTGAGACTTTTTAATGCAGTAAGAAACGGCACAGACAGCAGATTGGTTTTCATGGACCTTGTATATAATGGCTTTAAACTGTATTAATCTACTGTCCTGAAAACATAACAGAACAGTAGTGACTCAGTGATCTGCAGTGGAAATCAAAAGAGATTAATTTCCCCTTTTTGCTGTACAGGATGATATTGCTTATTGCACCACAAAACACAAAAATACTTGTGAAGTACCTTTTGAATCTGGTGTTGCACACAGTGTGTAAGAGAGATATAGAGAGGTCCTGTCTTATTCTTAGTAGCTGGAAAACCTCTGTAAGAGCCTTTTTTTTTTTTTTAATAACAAAGAGTTTTCAAGTAAGAAATGCGTTAATGAAAGCCAGAATCATTTATGAAATCACATTGATTTAATTTTCCTGCTCAAGATTTCTAAGAACTTTGGCAATTATTTTGTTTGTATTTCAGATATTTTTCTGGGATTTATTTGTTATTTCTTTTATTTTTCTTTAGTTTCTGTCTCATGCTTTTGTTCCCCAAGTACTTTTTGTATTTGTTTGTTTGTTTGTTCCTATCCCATTAAACCTGATGGAAAGGCTCTGTTTTGAGCCAAAACTGTATTTTCAATTTCGATGTCTTCCCCATCTTTCTTATGAAGCGATCTATGTTCCATAGATCAGGTTGGAAAGACATTTCCTAATCACTGGAATTCTTTTGGCAGCATTGAATTTGTTTGTTCATCTCTGCCTGCCTGTTATGCAGAGCACCATGAGGTGTCATTGGGAATTTGTATACCAGCCATTGGATTTAAATTTTCAGTTGCTGAGCATTGGCCTTGGATTTATTGGTGTTATTGACCAGACAGAACGTCACCCCTGAGGAAATATTCTAGTGCTCCACTGGTAAGATATTGAACATACCAGCAAAGCCCATCATCCTTTAGAGCACCAAGGGGGCCTGTAGAGTTGTTTGTGGATACTATCCCATTCTCCATTCCCAAGCAGCCCTGGAACATTTAGATGCACAAGCAGGTCCTCAGTGATGCTGGAAGGTTGCAGGAGCAGACGCTGTTGACTGCCAGGGTTTCATTTATAGGATGGGTTAATGTTAGTGGTGCTTTTCCTAAGTTCCCACAGTGCCGTCTGGGTTGAGCTGACTCCAGACAGTCTTGACAGCTGGCTCTGAATTTTAATATGAAATTCTGGGGTCATGTGTAAATGTTGAAGTCTGTGTTTCTCTGTGTTGTGGTGAAGAAAATGTCTTGCTCCCCAGAGGTAGAGAAGAGGTACTGAAGACAAGGCTCCAGTGGATGGCAGGACTGGGCTGCAGGGAAGGAGCCACAGTGACTGTCGTAGCTGCAGGATGTACAGCCACGTATCAGGAAGTCATATCTGGAGATAGAGCAGGATGTCCAAGCCATTCTCTTCTGCTTCTCTGTCCCCAGCTCTGCAGAGAATAAAATATAGATGAGAGAAGTAGTGTTGGTTCTTCTGAACCCAAAAGTGACAAATGCCAAGACCATTATAGCATACTGAAAAACCTCAAGAATTTCTAGATGTGTTTGCCCTGCAGTGTTTCACTGGAGAGAAGAGTGTCTAGTGCAGAAGATACTTGGAGCAGAATCTCCTCTCCCTGGAAGACATAAAGGGTTGTGACATGCTGGGTTGTACTGTTGTAGCCCTCTGAAAAACACAGCACCCCCTTCCCTCCCATCTCCACCATGGGACAGCTGGGATAATTTTATTTAACCTCTAGTCGAAACAAATCAATAACTACTTCACAAAGGCAGGGTAGGATCAGGGGGGGTTTGGTTTCAATTAGTGACAGATTTTGATTTGTATCTTATGCCCCTCTCAACCTTTCAACTTAGTTGTTGAAATAATAGAAACATTTACAATTGCTTTTGGTTATTTGAAGTCTACAGCTATCTTTGGTCCTATGCCTTTATCTTCAAAAGTTAGCTTTCACATGCAAATGAGATCATTGCCTGAGCAAATAATGACTAATAATCTTAATTCCATTGTTTTCACAAATACCACTTGACATGTGAAAAATTTAGAATTGTATAATGTACACTGAGCCTTGTCTCCCCAGGTGCTGGATTGGAAGAAATCAAATTCTGCCAGGCACCATCACGTAGAAAGAGATTTTTAGTTTCTAGTGTGACTCACTCTGATACCCTCCATGACAATCTTTCTTGTCTGCTAAATTAGCACATGGGTGTTGTTTGCTAAGTCATGGTGTCTCAAACACTCTGCAGCTGGCTTCCAAGAGAAACTAATTTTAGCTCAGACATGTGTGAACACCAGGAAGAGGTCTTCTGGGTCATCAGGTCTTTCTTACTGCCTTCCTGAAGACAACCAAAATCTGTCTTGGATGAAGGTAGTCTTTCCCTTCAACTTTGTTGTTAGTGAAAGATTTTCCAGAAGATCTCTGCTTTTTTTTTTTTTTTTCATGCATTGACCATATCTTCATTGTAACACAATCACAGAAAAGGGCTGGAAAGTACATTTTCAAAGTGTTGTATCTAAGTGTCAGTTTATTTTACATTTAAATTCCAGTATTTCAAAGAGTGCAATTAAATATTCTGACTATCATTTAAAATATTTACAATTTTCTTAGTTGGATAAGACACAATATTTTTAGTTGAAGATATTCCCTAGACATCTGCTTTTTTCTAGCCCATATGGTGGAATGTGTGCCACATCTCATGCATACGTTCTGCTGGATAATTGCTGCCAAAAAGAATTCTAAGATACTACGTAAGGCAAAGCCATTCAGTAATCTGGCAAAAACCCCTTCCAGAACTGTGTTTTTCGTCATCTCTGAGCAACTACACATCAGTATCATATTCTGTCCCTTGTTTTGAATTAATGTTGGGCAGTGAGGGGATCATTAGTGGTGAATTAGCTTAGTCCATGACCCTCTTGAACAAGGGCAAAGAGTTTATTCACAATTCTCCGGCTTATCTGTGCCTGTTCCACTGAGGACTCTTCACTTATGGATTTTTTTCTCTGCTCTTCCTGTTAATATAATCCAAATGCTGTACTGAAACTCTTGGTTACTAACTGGAGATAAAACAACACCAGAAATGCATCCTGATGCCTTTTTGTTGCTAGCACTCTTCAGTCTGTATTTAGTTTTTCTCAGCAACACTTCGGAGAAATGAGGTTTGGTTTAGGATATTCGCCAATTAAACTGTGATTTATAAACTATATTCTGGAAATTCAAATAGATTAANTTTAAATTTGGCACCAAGGACTAATGTCATTAAGATTCTGAGATTTGATTAAAGCCTAGTGACATCCCAGGTTCATATCCTAAGTGCTAGTTGCTTTTTGCTCATGCCAGAAGTGGGAGTGTATAAAAGTGGATGTACATTTTAAAGAGAGCTCAATTTGCTCAAGGCATTGTACTTCAAAATTTCTCCAGTACAATGCCTTCTCTGAAACAAGAGGAGTCCCTACTCTTGTATTGAGCTGTGTCACTTCTCTGTGCTGTTCGAAACATTTTGAGCACCTGTGTGATGTGTGCATCAAATGAGGGGCTTATATTTTATACCAATATATGCTATTAATGTGTTACCCAGTGTTACCCAATATAGGCATCTGGTTAAGTTTAAAATTACTGCTGAAAAGTTTCTGTACCTGGTGTTCAAAGAATATCTTCTTATAAGCCTCTTCTTTCTCCTTTCTTAATGATGTCAGCTTCCTCACAGTCTGTATGAAATCCGCTGCAGTTCATGGACAATTAATGTAAAGATGTTTAGAATATCAGCTCAATAAAGCCATTTTTGCTGTGTTGCATAAAAGACTCTCTCTATTTGCATGCCCTGATCTTGAAAGAGGCGAAATGCAAACATCAGCTTACTAAAATCCGATTCCAGTTTTTGCTCACCTTAATCCTTTCCAATTATTTTTGAAGAGTTGCCTGTTCATTTCCCACCACTGAGGGAGAGGTGTGAAATGCCCTCTAATTTTGTCTGAGTCCTGCAAGTAAATCCTGGTGCTGGATCCTCTCAGTTCAGCTGTTCTCTGTTGTGGAGACCTTACACAGTGTCTCTCAGTTGTTGTCCCTATTACCCATCTGTGACATTTACTTTCTCTTGCTGTGATTTTTGTCCCTTCCCACACTCAGCAGAGGTGGGTGGTGGGGAATAATTGCATCCCTTTTTATTTAGGTTTTGGTGCCTTTCACTGAATTTTTATAGACCTCTTGATATTCTGAGGACCTGTCTTTGCCTTTCCCAAGTGTATAATTATTCTTCTTATCTTTAATTAATATCTGCACGTAGGTATACCAAATTACTTCCTTCTCTTTCCTTGCATTATTATAGCTCTTGAATAGGGGCAGATCTGTAATTCTGTCTCTGATGAAGTTCCTGGATTAGTTGTGTAGCTCTTAATGGGTGAGAACCATCAACATAAACCTAATACTGACCTTCCTGCTTGGTGCATCAAAACACGAGTTGCCTTAAGAACATCACAGTTTGTTTTTACATTCAATCTACTTCTTGTTTTCCCACTGAGACAAGATGGAGTAATCTGTTTGGGACCTCTCTATTATTGGTTAAGAGAGAGTTTGTCCTGCTGCTTTTGATAGGATCACCACCCCAGTTAGAAAGCTCTGGCCAGCATAGTGAGATGGCAGGTTGCAATGAGTCAGTGTTCTGCCAAAAGCTGGCTGAGAGAATAAAAGAGAAAGAATATTTTTTTAAATGCTTTTCCTTGTAATGTAAGTTACGTTCACTTTCATATGTTCAGAGTGTGATATGCCAAGACCCTCTGTGGTGTTGGAGAGACCTTTCAGGTAACAAACCAGATTAATATATATCATGGAATGGTTTGGGTTGGAAGCGACTTTAAAGATCACCTAGTTCCAACTCCCCAGCCATGAGCAAGGACACCTTCCACTAGACCAGGTTGTGTAGAAATATTTATCAGACCCTCAATTCATGGAGGCATTTACAGCGCTGAGCTTTAAGGGGCAGCTTGTGGGATATGTTGAACTGGAGTGTTCTGAGCACGGTCAAGCACGATATTACATTGCAGAAGGCAAAGCCCATTAAAAGCCATAACAAAATAACACACATTTCAGGAATACATGTGTTTGGGATTCTGTGTCTACTTGGCAGACAAAGGCTCTGGGCTGCAAAAGTTTTTCTCTTGTGCGTATTTTGTTCCCCTGTGCAGCTCTCCACAGGGTGTCAGGACAACCACTGGTGACAGAGCTCAAAATGCTGTTCTTACTGGGAGGGGCATCTGCTTTCCTCTCCCACTGCAGAGACGAAGGCAGCAACTGCCTGTGGGCAGCAACACTGACCGGAGAGGAGCATCCACAGCTGGGCTAATGAGCACCAATTAAAATCCCGACCCGGTGAAACCCAGAAAGGGTAGAAATTACAGGTGAGGGGCAAAAGGATGAAAGCTTTTGAAGTAGCCTCTTATGCAAATAAGGCAAAAGCCTTTTACTTGCCTATATTAATCTTGAAGAAATTAGCATTTAATTTCTATAATTAGCCTTTCATGCATTCCAAGGAAGTGAGTGTAGACTTACACACTCATTCTCATTTCTTTTAAATCTTGAAGGCTTGCCACTTGGTTGCTAAGGGAAAGCAAAGATTTGAGTCAGAGATGAACAAAAAGCGGAACTTGCTCCCAGGTGTGTTGGTGAATCATCAAAGAATGAAGGTTTTTAATAATGCCTAAAGGAAGGGGTGAGAGGAAGTGTGTGGATGTAAATTTAGTTTTCCTGAAAGGAAAACTTTCCCCTTAACAGACCAGGGACTGCTGTCCAGTGAGCACAGAGGACCAGTGGGGACATGGCAGGCTGCTGTGTACCTGTCCTCTCTGCCTGAGTCATCACCTGGACAGGATGGTCCTGAGCATCAGACCAGCACCCTGGGTGCTCATTTGGGAAGCGACCAGCATGGCTTGTACCAGGGATGTTCATCTTTGGGCAGATGGCCTAAGGCAGCTAATCTGCTGTCCATGAACAATGCTGCCCTCTTCCAGAGCACAGGGGGGAAATTAAGGGAAATTAAGAGGGGTCCAGTGCAGGGTAATGAGCGTATTTTAGAGGAAGCTTCTTGAGGAGGAAATGGCCTGCAGGGAGACTGTCAGCACAGAAGAGAGGTTTTTTGAGAAAAGAGCACTGGCCACTGAGGCATGAAACCTTGAAAGTCACAAGAAAATTGATCAAGAATTTCTATTTTCTTAATTAGGTGGAGCAGTGAGCTAATGAACAAAAAAATGAGAACTGGGATGAATTCTCCCATATAGGTTACTGATCCTTTATAGTTGAATCTGTGGAATAAATCTAGAGACTTTTATGCTGTGATTTTCCAAAATTAGTACCATTCCTTAAATGTATATTTCAGTATTTGCACCGTAAATCTGATCCTGAGAGCTGCATTTTTAGTCCTGTGGCTGAAATTCCCCTGCCAGCAATTGATGCAGATCAAATGTTGACTTTCAGATATGTGCAGCAATTCACAGATCTAAGATTGTGCATGGAAATCGTAGCAAATAGTCTTTGAGTAAAATAGGAATAAAAATCTGTACTCTGCTTGTAGGTAGCTGGCAAACAAGAAGAGCAGGGGGTGGAGGATGATTGGAGCAGTTTACTATGAAATATCCACTGGGATGTAGTTTGTTATCTGTGGCTGAACACTGTAAAGTACTACTGCAGCTTTGCCAATAAAATACTGATAGTGGAATTGCTGCCCAGCTGGAGTTTTCTCAGAAAACAGATATAATTATTCAGATTCTTTACTCTTCAGACATTGATCATGTCAACAAATACATCCCACAATTATTAGGTGCCAGGTGATCTTTGTTACTATCTATAAAAGGTTCACACTTATATGCTGTTCCCTGAGCAGATTCTGCCATGAGACTGAGCTGTGTTGAATGATTTTATTCCAGATCAGAAGAGCTGGTCTGACTTGAGCGCTTGCCAGGGGTTGGATGTATCATCTTCCAAGCTGTGATTAGCCACTCTTGCACCCTCCTGCTTTACACACTGTGCCATGCAGTTTTCTCAGGAAGGAGTTGTTCTTCCATCTTATTGGTCCTTTTTTTGTGGATGCTGTTACTTCACACAGCTGGTGGTATCATCCAACACACATGTCCTCCTGGGATACCTTCTCCTCACCCACCTCCCCACAAGAAAGACTAAAGAAAGATGTGGGTGGTTTATAAGGAGAACTTGACTCAGGTGCTGCTGAAATTCAACTATTCAAGCAAGGTGAAGGGCAATGGGCAAATGAGAAGTTTTCAGGATGATCCTCTCTCTCTCAATCCACTAAGAAAAAAATGTGACTATTCTGTATTCCATGGTTTACTGTGCCAAATCATCACGTGGAGGTGGAAATAGTATCCTTTTATCGGGTAGGAACTATAAGAATTAAACGCTTCCGTAGCCAAATGTCAGCTTGGTTAGTCAATGATATTGCTTCTGACTGCCTCCTAATGCTCAAATACTGCAAAACTTTACCAAGGAGATTATTTCCTGCCCCTATTTATTTGGAGATTTTTTGAGCCTTGTTCTTTCACTTGCACAGAGTGAATGACCTTGTCTTTGTCCTTCTGTTCTGTGGCAGATAAACTTCACAGCTTTTAATACCTGTTAGTGTTTTAGTGTGGTGCACAAGCTTTCCTCTTGCAGCATGAGTGCTATAAAAAGTATCTTCCATCTATTTTGAAATATTCTCTTAGATTTAGGTTTTAAAGACAGAAATTTTTTTTAATGTTCTTTGCTGTGATTTCCTCACCCCACCACTCCTCCTGTGCTCACCAAGTCGAGACTCCACTGAATATATTACTGGTACTTCATCTTGGTTCTCTGAATGCCATTAGTAGATGTGATGCAAGCTCGTGAAAGTTGTTGATTATTTTTATTGCTGTCTTGAAGCTTGTCAGTGAGCTGCCTAGATCAGAGTTGGAAGTGGAGACAATGCTTATGAAAACATTTTTAGGAGGGAGAGGTATTGGAATAGAGTAATTCCTCCATATTCTAATATCAGACTGAGAAGCAGCTTGTCTTGCTTGTGTCTGCTTCTAACACTCTTGCATATTTAGGATAGGTAAGTAATTTTGGACTAGAAACATTACCTGTTAAGTCCACTGGGAATCAATGAGATAGATTGTAATTTTATCATTCAGAAACACTGAAAATACAAGGAAAGGCACTGCAAAGTTCCTGGTGCTTGAAGTTTTTTTGTTATCCCCTGCAAACAAACACAAAGCGTGATGATTCAGTGCATCTGCAGTTTCAGAGGGATATACTGGAGATTAGAAAGGGAAAACAACATTAGA
This sequence comes from Formicarius rufipectus, assembly GCA_013399695.1. Classification (NCBI taxonomy): domain Eukaryota; kingdom Metazoa; phylum Chordata; class Aves; order Passeriformes; family Formicariidae; genus Formicarius; species Formicarius rufipectus. Next base: position 411,215 of record VXAU01006020.1, read on the forward strand.
TTGCTATGCAAAGCCTGCAGCAGGCAGGAATATACTCTCACACCTTCTGTGGGACATAAAGTGATAAAAAAAACCCAAAACCTCATCACACTGGATGAACTTAATTTCTTCAAAAACAGAGTCAATTTGATAGAGAGGGATAGTTCAAGTTCATTGTGATAAATTTCTCAAAACTAAAAGGAATTTATAATCTGACATTTTATTTGCTTCAGTCTGTGACTTTTCCTGGATAACCTAGGAATAAATTATCTAGAGAACACGGCTGGTATTTTGCTTGCTTCTTTCTTCCTTTGCCTTTTAAAAGCAGAGCACGTGGGAGTGTAGGAAGAATACCTTCCAGTTTTTCAACCATTATGTCTCTCAAGATTTTTATGACAATACCCTTGCAGTATTTTTGTATATGTATATATGCACCTTGAATTGAAAACGTCAACAAAAACAAAAGCCAAGAACTGAAAACAGAACCCAAAACTCCAGGCACTTGTTAAATCTAATCTAAATTCCCTGCAGGGCCAGTGGTGGGAAGAGACACAGTGAAGCCCTGCTTGGAGGGCAGTGTGGCAGTGAAGTCACTTTGAGCAGGCAGGGCTGAGAAACGTGTTGGGAAGGAAAAGACCAGAGTGCAGGGAGCATCTGCCACTGCCCAGTGTGCCTCACGCTAGGGGAAGGAGTTACTGCTAGAAATAGTTCCAACACGTTTCTTGCAGAATTCTGTGCTTTTCAAAGCTCTGAGAAAGCAGCACTAACGTGAAGCACAAGCAAGTTCCTGTACACTTTCTGGCTGAGTTCATGCTGTTCTGTCACCAGGGCCCATCTGTGCCCTAAAAAACCAAGATCTCAGGCTGTCTCTGTCGTGAATCCCTTGGCATACCCTCCCAGGTGCTTCCCCTGAGGAGGTAGGGGACAAGCTCAGGATACTCAGAGCAGCATCTCAGAAAGGTCACACTTATGTTCTGTAGGATCTTCTCTCCTGCAGTTTTGGTCTGTCCACAGGTATTGTACCAGGTCATGTGGTTTGGCCATTGCTGCCACAGAGTACCAACTCTAGTAGATCTTTTAATAAGCTTCTAGCCTTTGAATAACATCTACAGTCAGATTATAATTATTATTATTATTATTGTTGTTGTTGTTGTTGTTGTTATTATTATTATTATTATTATTATTATTATTATTATTATTATTCGGTGGTGCCACCACATGCTCAAGAACCAAGCTGGTAACTCACAGTGTAGTGTGGGCATAGGAGCTGCTCTTGAACCCTCTGTGTCGTTTTTAGGTACTGTGTGAGTTGGGGAGAAGGATAGCAGTGACCACATCAGCCCTGACAGCCCCTCGTGGTGAATCTGCAGACCAGCCTTCAGACACTTCTGAGAGCCACAAGACCAGGGCTTAGGACCAGGTGGAACATGTTGCTGTTCCAGAGCTCCTTCAGGGTAGAGGAGAGAACTCGATTTATGGCACTCTAACCCCCCGGTTTTTAGGACTAGAATTATTTACTCTTAGGCAGGGGTTAACCATTGACTGTGAACATGGAGAATCTTTTTTAAAGCTGTCCCCAGGCAAGAGCTCCATAAGGAGGAGGAAAAACATCCCCTGCTGCTGCCAGGAGCTGTGAGCTTCTGCTGTGGTCTGTAGCAGTCATGGAGTCAGATTGCATTAATGTGGGTGAATTTACAGTCTTGGATTCCTTCACAAGGGAGCTGGCTGCCTTCCTTAGTTGTAAAAGTCAGAGCCCAGAATAAAGGCTTCTTGTAATGCTGCTTTTAGAAGATAATATGCAATAGAGAAATGAAAGTATTGAGTAGATGGCTCTTAAGTCGATTGCTAAAAGCTCTGTTTGACAGGTTTGGGTGGTCAGATACACCAGCAAAAGTGCCCACCTTGACTCTGCCTGCCCCAATGGTATAGATGTGCAAACAATTTAGTCAAAGCTAAGCTTTCTTTTAGCCATGTAAGCTTTTGTTTCTGGCGTTAGTGCGCTGGTCCATACAGAAAAAGAGTTCTTTTTGTCCTGCTCTAAAATTCAGTTCAATAAAAATTAAGCCATTGAAGTATTATTCTGTTTTGTTTTCTTTTTCCTTAGCTCTGTTGGAAGGACTTGGGGGATTAATTTCTCATATGGCTGCTTTCTATTCAGGTGCAAGTGAGGAGAACCAGTAACTAACTGCATGTGCTGTGTTCTCTATCATTTGAAGCTGAAGCATCAGGATTAGAACTTTTCTTGGAAGATGCATGTTGGCTCAAGCAGAAGCCTTGTGGTTATTGTATGAATGATGGGTGAACTTCTATGAAGTGTCACCCACGTGGTCATAATTTTAGGCCAGGCTAAAAGGCCAAGCCTTGCTTTACTTGTGACTCTCTCCAAGGTATAATGAGACCAATGGTTTTTCATCCTATCTCCCTGCTTTGGATCAGTGGTGGATTTGTAAACCTTCCGGACCAGAAGGAGAATTACTGGTCATCTGTTCTGACCTCCTCCAGAATAAAGTCAATAACCCTTCCCTATCTAAATAAAACACAATTATTTAAAAAAAATAAATTAAATAATCCAGTCTTCAATTAAGAATTACCTAAAATGGTGAATCCACTGGTTTAAAGGTTGGGACATGAGTTGTTGGTCCCAAATTTTAAAGTCCTGGGGATTTAACCAGGTTTTTAAAGCTACCTTTTCCAAGCCTACTTTCAAGGTTTGATAAAAAAAGCCTCACAACTCCCACCATGAAGTTCTGCTAGACTTACTATCGACTTTCAATCTTCAAAGCATGCGTGGGTGGTGATTGATGTAGATGTATTGCAGAGTGAATATAATTGCCAAAAATATTAAATCTCTTCAAGTTTTCAGTTTCTATAGAAAAATGTATCTACTTTTCTTTGCTGCAAAATGCTGAAGTTGGTGTCCAATTGTCTTGTTAGTGGAGACTAAAAATCAACACTTGCTATTTTCTTAGGTTTGGATCTGATTCCCATACTAAATGTATTGTGGGGTGGTTTTTTTCCAAAACTAGTGGTTTTCCTTGCTGAAAGCAAATATAGATTCATATCTTGTTCATATCTGTAAGACGATGTATAGGTGCATTTATTACACAATTTTTTATTTGTATTTTAAAATGTGCTATCTACTGCCCACATAAAGTATGTTAGTGCTAATTCTCCAGGAGAAAGCTTTACCCTATTTTTCAGTGAGGCTAGAAATTATTGTCATTATTTTCCCTTAGACTAAGTGGTGGAGGTTTTTATACTCTACAAAGCAGTGGTATATGACACTTCATTTGAGATGTCACACCGTTTTGTCACCTCCTTTTATGGATACTAAGACTTACAGCCTTGTTTGTGGTAGGCACTCACAGACACCTCCCAGGGACATGGTCTATGCCCTGATTGCAAACAGAGCAGACAGAACCAGTGCAACTTGTCTCAAATCACAGAGGAGATCAAGAAAAGAGCTAGGAACAGCAGACAGGTATCCTGCCATTCCAGGCCAGGCTGTGTGACTTCTTGTGATGTACAAAGTCTGAGATTTTCCAAAGAATTGAAGAGTGTTCCATTAAGAGCAAAATTTTTGCTGGTAAAGCAACAAATCAGGTGGTCTAAGGGTGACAGCTGGCCAACAATATCATTCTAGTTAATTACTTCCCAAAGCACCAAAAAGCAGCTTTAAATAACATTGTTGCAACTGTTTAAATGCTGACCTTCCAGCAATGACAGTGGCGGGTCAGGGACTGAAAGTACAAAAATTGTATAGAAACATCCATTATCTGCAGATCTGGCTGTCAGCTGCTGATTTTTTTATTTTTTTTTTCAAACTATTCCGTGCACTTATACAAAATTATTGTTTGAGAAAATTAGGAGAAGCACATTACTGATTTCTCTGCGTATCACAGGAAATGTGGCAAGGCACACAAATAGCTACCACCGAGGCATTGGTCTCACCCCTGCCTGTTTGGCTCAGGCTTGTGGGGGAAGTTAAGCCACAATAACTGAGAACCTCTGGTTCTCAGTGCAGCGTGTTTACCCACAGTGGGGCTGATGAACTTGGAACAGTAGACTCTTTTTGGTGCTCTTTGTCTTGACCTGAGTGAGTCTATGCAACTAATTAGTGGTTTACTACATCTTCACAGAGAGAAGGAATTTCACTTAGGCAGATATACAGCCTTTTAAAGCAAGGTGCTTAAATATATACTTTTCTCGAAGGAGTAAGGAAATTAAGATGACCAGTATTTTGCTCTATTGGGTTATAAATGGGCAGGAAATGAAGGATTTTGATGAATTGGGGATTCTAGAATTTGAACGGAATTTACAAAAGAAAGAAATGGATATGAGGCAATTCTGGTGATGGTAGGTATTGGGGAAAAGAAGTAGTAAAGGCCATAGGCTTTTGGGAACAGAAATCACATAACTGTTAGATTTGACCTTGCATATTAAGATGTGGAAGTGCAGGAAAGAGCTAGGCTTCTGAATTTAAATAGACCCAATTTCCCCAGAACGAGGGAATTGATGGGCATATATAATTGGATGATGTTACTGTAGGGTCATGCTGAAGGTGGGGAGGTTAGCATGAAGGTAAGGCTGTAGTTACAAATGCCTCAACAGAACCTGTTCTTCCTGGAAATAAATATTTAGAGGGGCTGGAATGACTGTGTCTAATAAAGAAATGTTGCGTGCAAATTAAGGAAAAAAGCAAGACTTGTGAAGAGATTGGGAGAGTTACTGAACATGGAGATTGGTCACAGACACAAAAATAACTTTAAAAAAAGTGAGAAAAAGAGAAAATCTTATATTCAATCCATAAAATCACTTAAAAATTGTTCTGATAATACTCTGAAAACTGGTGAGCAGAGGTGTCTGGTAGGTTATTTAGATTAGTTACTGCATATTTAAATGCAGGTTGAAACATATTTGCTATAACCATATTTGCTAAGGAGTCTTTGAAACAAAGGAACAGGGAGCTTAGGATTTTTTCTCTCTCTTAGCTGGAGTAGACTGCAAGTACCCTGGGAAAATGGTTATATATTCAGCATCACACCATTGTCTAAGTACAGGAAAAATGCTTTTATGGTATGCTGAAGATTTGCCACCTCACTACAAGGACTTTGCATCACATCTACAACAAGCTTCAGCACAAACAAGTTACAGTTATAGCTTGGGGTTTCTCTGAAACATCTTGTCTCTATTTCTCTTTTCCTTTATGACTTTTTTTTCTTTTTCTTGTGTTTTCTCCTTGATTTTGATGTTTCCTGAAAAGTGATATCATTAGGGGTACTTCAATTTTAGTTTTGATCAGTGAGCTTACAATAATGTCCTCTCCCAAGGTGTCTGAAGGAGTGTCCATCCTCAATGAATGTTGTACTGTTTTGTTTTCTTGTTGTGCCAAACATTTTTTGAGTGGCATGGGGTGGATTTCACAAGAACCTTAGACCAGATTTTAATGATCACTGGAACTTGTAGGTGCTTCATGAAATATATATGATGTGATTTGTGATTTAGGCTTGAAAGGACCTGTGGAAGTCAAACTCCCTCCTCTAATTAAGGATAGGTTCCTTCAGGTTGCTCAGGGCCTTGTCAAATCCAGTTCTGAACATCTCCAATTATGGAGACTTCAGCTCAGGCAACTTATTTCACAGTTTCACTAACCTCACAAAGAGAAGATTTTTTTTTTTAATTTTATTTTATTTTTTTGGTGGAGGGGTGATGGTTTATAACCCCCAACCTCTAGCTGGAATTACCATAGTGTCCATTTCAAGAAATATCTGACTCCAAACCTTGCTAGTAACTGTACAAATTGTTCGTGTTTCTGAATATTTTTACAATGAAGAAAATATGTCTTCCTAGAGGTCATCTGCAATTTTAAGCATGGACACATGACCAGGCAGTACTGGCAGTGATAATTTCTCCCTAGTTTATTTCTCTTGTACAGTAAATTACTGAATCCAGTGTCACAGATAAGTTGTGTTCTATCTCCAAGAACTTAGATTAGAGAAATGCCCTCTGAATGCCAAGAGATACAAGATTATTCCATGAGGCTTTGTTAACAAAGCAAGGATAAAATGTGCATGTAAACCTGGCCTTTCAAAAGCATTTTTATTTTTCCCAGTGGTGGCAGCTGAGACGCCAGGATTTTATTCTGTTTCAAGTCAGTCTTAGGTTTGTCACATTATCCACTATTTTCCAGACTTAAAGCATTTCAATTTTAATTCCATAAAAGTCTTTTTGAGTAAGAGGGCGCCTATGTACAACATCCACTGTACTGTATATTGGTACATAATTTCAGTGTACTCAAGAGCAAGTTATTAATTAGGCTCATGTAATGCTCATAACTGCATAATTTAGATCTACTAAGCTCTAAATGCAGACTTTTTTCCTTAAAATTGCACTCTATCTTGTAATTAGTGTCTTGAAACAACAGAAAGATTTTTTTTTTCTTCCCTAAAATCAATTTATCCTTGCATTCTACTAATTTCTAAGTGAAGCTTGATAAAAATGGGGCATTTACAGCCAAATTCTGAGGAAGACATGGGACATTTGGAAAAGTCTCAAGAAAGATTACAGATGAGCAATTATTCACAGGGAGGTGTCAGAAGGAGCTTAAGGCATAGAAATAGCATCCATGTGGGAAATTATACATACCTGGATGCATTCACAGTTGAATTGACTGCAAAGATAAGAAATTAGGAGGTCACTCTGTTACCACTTCCTTCTATCATTAGTACCCTTCTTTTTCAAGTTGTGAAGCCACAGTGCTATTAGCAAAGCTTTTCTGTTTCTTTATTTTCACCATCATTTATTTAATCTGTTCTGGTTTTATTATTAAGAAAAAACAAAGGAGATAGACTTTCTAAGACTCAATTGTGGAAGCCGAGGCGGGTGGTTGACATTAGGGAAAAACACCAGGCAAGGGAGTGTCAGGTTTCTTCAACTGCTGTGGGTTTTCCAACTTGCTTTGCACAGTAGCATGAGCAGCTGTGTTGCTAACTCTGATTTGCAATCTTCATACTCAGGCTCAAAATTTTAGTGAGGTTCATCCATTCCTTTAGTGCTATTTAAAGGCATTTTTGAAACTGAATTTATGGAGTTTGTTCAGTGTGTTGAAACTGGCTGAAAAATCCATAGTTCAGATGGATTTATCTTCCTGTTGGCTGAAGCTGTACTAATCACAAAATGAAAGCATCCAGGAAGGTACAATGGTTTTTGACCTAGCATAAAATTAGAAGTTTTGGTGTCAGGACTTTGCTCTTTTGCCCTTCTGCAGCCATCTCAAGTCACCTGGCTAACAATGAATTTAGTCCTATAGTTTGCTGTGGGGAATGACCCCTTCGTTAGTGGTTCTTATAGGAATCTTCCAGCTTGTAAAACACTTCTTTTGTCCTTCAGGTTAAGGGAACCTCCAGGTTTAAGAATCCAGGCATCTTCAGGCCTTGAAAGATGACACTCTTCCTCTTGCAAGGCCTTTCTCTGGGCTGTCCAATGCCAGGGAGTGTGTTAGACCCTGAGGTTTCTGTGTGGTCAGAAGCACTTGATGGTGAGCAGCACAACCTGCTGGGGTGGCCTCATCCAACATAGCAGTTTTGTGAAGCAACACTGACCTGCACCAGCTGAGGGTGTGACCAAGTTCTTTCACAGCCTAACCTCGAAGCCTCCTTGTTAACGCAGCAGCAAATGCACTCACTGCAATTAAACCTACTCCTCCTCAAGTAAACATATGCTGAGGTTTGTGCTTTATCACTTTGAAATAAGATTTTCCCAACTTTGCTAATTAGCAGTGTTGCCCAAACAGAAAGAAACATATGGCTCATGCCATGCTGACTTGAAGGCTTTGGAATTCCACTGGAGAGTAATTAAAGTGATTTTGATTTACTGGCGTGATGAAGCACGAGCCATTCTCATTTGGCCTTGTGTCTAGAAGCTCTGAGACAGTAAGGTAGCTTAGCAGGAGGGCTGTAATAATTAACACGAGCCAGATTGTTATTACTGAGATAGCTTTGTTGCCGTTAACAGTCATTTGTAATTATCAAGAGACTTTACATAATCCGTGCGATAGCTCACGTTTACCTGCCTCTGGAACCACATGGTGAGTTCCACTTAGTTTCGACTGAAGGGCTGTGAGATTGCAACATTTCAGTTTTTCTTGAAAGCCTGTAGCTAGTTATAGTGGGAAAAAATAACTCCTGTGAAATGGAATCCTTTCCCTTCTATTTTTTTTTTTTTTTTTTTTTTTGGTAACACCAAGGAACATGCTGCCAATTGCAGATTTTCAGAGGTGTATAATTATCTTTGGTTTTCCCTTTTGGAAACAGATGTTCATGGAAAATGCATATTTCTTCATTGAACAGGCGAAAAATTTTCAAACCAAAGTTTTGACTAATGTATTCAAAACAAGGTCAACATTTTCTCTTTCAACATTCTCAACAACAGACAAGAGATAAATGATAATATGAGTAAAAACTCAACTTCCCCCCGGGAAAAAGTTAAGGCAGAGTTTTTACCCAGCATGGATAATTCGTTCTTCTCTCCTGATGCTCACCATGAACTGGAAATAAGTGAGTCTATTTGCACATCACTATAAATTTTACTCCACAGATGGCTATTTAACAAAGGTGTGTGTTGTCTCCTGCAGGTTACTTAATATAAACATAAATTCCTCTGAATAAATGGAAATTAAACTGTATAATATAGGCAGCAGATGTCATAAATATACACTGCTTAGAAAATGCAGAATAAATTACTGATGTCAAAATCTTTGTTCAGAGGTTTCAAAACCAGGAAATAGGAAGAGCTTGTGCTTCTTGATTGGGAGACTCTTGCCAATTAATTTTCAAAATACATTTCTCTGGAACATAAGATTCTAGAGATGCTCTACAATGTCAACATGTGAATCTGCATAAGTTGAAACTAAGGCGAAACCACAGCTTGGTTTGGATTCAGGTTGAAATCTTACATGCTTGGGAGGCTCTGGATAAAGCTCAGAAGGATGTCTGGGATCAGGGGTACTCATGAGCTCTTGGTTAGACAGGACAGTTCCTCTTGAAGGCTTCATCCTGCCCTGGAACTGGAATCACCATTTTGCAACTTTGAAGTTAGAATTGTTTGTCTTTTTCTCTCAGGAGATGCATCTGAATTGTATTGTCTGAGCTATAGAACTTTCTATAAATGGCATTTTGGAAGGTTTTTGAAAATATTAGAAACAACTGAGACTTTAAACTTGATTTCTTTTAGCTGATAGTAAAAGGTTTCTTGGCTTTAGATATCAAAAATTCTAAACTGGTGTACAAATCTTACCTCCTGAATTGAAAATTGATTAATTGATTTCAGTTTTGTAAAATACTAAATATTTCATTAGTTCCTTTTAGAAAGCAGATGGAAATCTGCACTTTTGAAATTTTCCTTTCTAATGTAGATGGGTGACTTTATGTGATGTAGAACCTCTTTTTTCTTATCAGGGCCAAGTTCTGTGCTGCAAAGAGCTCCTAGAGGTTGTTTTTTTTGCCCCAACCTACTATGCACAGGTATCACCTTTCTGCTTTAGATCAGACCATAGACCATGGGAAAGCAATTTCTTGCAAATCCCTGCTGTCAGCCTCAGGATGGAGATTTCTTAGGACTCTGATGTGAGACAGAAGTGGAAGAAGATTTTTCTGGAGTGGGATGCTGCACATTTGAGGAAGTCACAAATGACCTGTGCATGAAGAATTGAGAAGCCTTTTATTTTGTGCAGGTATTTGCCCTGCAACTCTCTGCTCTGATGGAGGGCACTGTAAAGACCTTGGTGCCTAAGTAGTTTACAATTAGCTTAAAACTGTTGTGTTTCATTGCTAATACATATTCTACTCAAACAGAAACTGTAAAATCCATCTGAGGCCCATCCTAAGTGTGAATCTTTGCCTCTCTCTCAAAGAGCACAGCTCTCCTTCAAAAATGTAATGCTGTGTGTGACGCAGTAGTTGCCATGGAAAATACATTGAGCCAATCATTCATGATTTATTTATAGCAATTAGAATGCACATCCCAAGATCCAATAGTAACTTTGATTAAAAAAAAAAAAAATCTAGACAAAAGATTGAAGCATGTAAATTGTTGGGAACGTTTGTGAGTCTGTGTGGTTAATATATTATTTAAAAAATTGACTCTCTATGTTCCTGGACAGGCCCTTGAAGTATAAGGGCTGCTGATATTTTATTCTATATTTCTGCTGCTGATGTTATTACTGTTGTCTTAGACTTACCATCTGTTCAGAGCCCATCTAATGTGTATAGTAAATATCAGTTCAAAGTGAGATTTTTTCTTCTAATCATCTCTTTTGGAAAACATTTGTATAAAAGCGAATGCTTTGGAGAAATCTGTACACCTTTATCTTGCTGGAAACATGGTGCCCAAGGTCCTTAGAGCCAGATATGGTTTTCTGTGGTACTAAAACAGACTGTGAATATCTCCTTCTTGACAGCTTTAAATTGCATTCAGGCAGAAACCTTTTATTTATCTACTTTAATGAGCATCAGCTGCATTTCAGTGTTGACTTTTTGTAGGTTAACTGCTGAAGAATCAAAACTTCTGTTATCCCACAACTGAGTTGATATCAACATTCAAAGCTGTGGATGCCCCATCCCTGGGAATGTTCAAGGCCAGGTTGGATGGAGTCCTGAGCTGCCTGGTGCTGTGGAAGGTGTCCCTGCCATGATGGGAGTTTGGATCTACATGATCTTTAAGGTTCCCTTCCAACTCAAACCATTCTGTGGTATGTGCGTTATTTTTGGGCAATGATGAAAATCAAAAAAAACCCCACAAGTTTTCAGGCTAAAGTATTTCTATTTTTCTAATGAATGGGCACTCTTCAGGGGTTTCTTTCTTCTCCAGGGACGTGTCTTATGGACACTGTGACTCTGTTAGTGGCTAACAAACTCCTCTGGAGTTTATTGCCCCTGTCCTTCTATCATTATGTGGCTTGCTGCATTTCATTTCAATTTGCAGTGAGTGGGGACTGTCAGCTCTCTTTGATGTACAGCTCCCTCAGAGGTTAAATCAATAGTGTTTTAAGCATATTGCTTGTTTTCAATGAAGCCATTGCTGGGGGAATTGTAGTTTTTCAGCTTCCGTATTTTGCATTGAAAATGTAATGTTGAGGACAAAAATCTACCTTAACAAAAATCTGTAGGAAGCTACTGCATAGCTGGTTTGAATTGACCTGAAGTCAATATGTGGAGTAGAAAAATTGAGGTTTCACTGCCGTGGAGCTGGGTGTGTGAGAGATTTTTCTGATTATACTTGTGCCCATCTCATTTGGCAATCAGTTCCATGAACTAGTAGAGTCCTGGTGGGAAAGGCTGTCACACAGCTGCTGGAGCACCTGGGCTCATGTTCCTGGGCTAGAAATCAGTCAGGCTTCCTAAAGAGGTTCCTTATTTGGGAAGATGCCTTCATCTGCTCCCACACTGAATCCTTCACTTAGTCCACTTCCTCTTCCTACAGGGCTGTGGGGCTCCACTGCAAGGGTGTAAAGGGTGAGCTGCATTAGGGAATGAGAGAGAAGAGTCAGAAGGCAGAGGTTTGGGCATGGTGTCTGGGATTTTCAGGAAGCCCTTCAACAAAAGGGACATGCTCTGAGAACTATGATGGCCACACAAGCAGGATGAGGCAGTGGCTTTAAGGCTTGTGTGTCCTTGAGCATCTGGACTGAGCACACACAACACGTTCAGCTGTGTGAGGATCTCATCCCTCAACTGCCTCTCACACCCTTCCTTGATTTGGCAGCAGACTAATGAGAGCTGCCCCTCCATGGGTTTTACTGTGTCACTTATGCATCCTGCAGACTGAATTTCACTTGTGTGGGGGTTCCTTTGGTAATCATTTTGCCACCACAGAGAGATTTTAAAAACCTGTAGGTTTCCTCTGGAAGTAGCAATAGAAAGCTGTGTCTCTTGAGAGAACAAAACATCAACAGTGTTGAAGCTGAGTAAAAGTTATACCCTATATCTTGTCTGCAAAACCACAGCCTGAAGCTTCACAAAGAAACAAGCTGACAACCAAGAGATTGCTTTCCCTGCTTTGCTACTGGGAATTACAGCTACAGCTGACTGGAAGCTTCCTTTGTCTGCAGGCTGCAAGTGGAGCAAATGCTCTCCCATCTTCATTAGTGCAGCTTTCACCTCCAGTAATGTAGAGAAATGCCTGGGCTCGGGGTGACATTTTGAGCTGGGATTCATCCTCTTCAACTAGTAGACATCTGCACTTCAAGCAGCTGATCTGACTTGTTGTTGAGGCTCCCTTCAAAGCTGATGGAGAGAAATGGATATTTTTAAGAGGCGATTTATTTCATGCCATGACAGCTATCCAAAATCAGTCAGAGGTATTGAACCTTTGAAGTTTCTCTTTCTTCATTGGTGAGCAAGGAGTCTGGACTACTAACTTTTTCTTTGTTTGAATTTTGCTCGGTTGAATCCAAACCTTGAAAGCTCTATTATTTAACTAAGCAGTGTTTGGTCGAAGGGGGCTAACATCTAGCAGTGGATAAGCTGCTCTCTACTTATTGCTTTTGTGACAAAACTTGCTGGCCATAGGTTCTTGCTCTGAGTGAATTGTCCTTAAACTTTCTGGTCATATAGACACATGGCTTTACCTGTGAATATTTGCAAGGATCAGCTGAGTCCCAACTCAACTCTAGTTTCCTAGACAAAAGCTGACAGCTTTTTGTTTAATTTTTCTGCCCTGGAGTCAATGTTTTTCAAGGTATAGCTGTCAGCTACCTGCTACAGTACAAAAAAAAAACCCCAAAAATGTGTTGATCCAACCTCACCTGTCCCAAAGGCTTTGTCCCCACATCAGCTCTGAGGGTATCTGTAATTTCCATCCAATTTTTTATTTAAGCTCTGTGGGGTGTTTGTTTGTTTGTTTGTTTTAATTTTTTGTTGTTTATTTTTAAATTATTTTTTATTTATTGTTTTGTTTTGTGTTTTTTTTGTTGTTGGGTTTTGTTTGTTTGTTTTTTGGGTTTTTTTGTTTGTTTGTTTGTTTGTTGCTTGTTTGTTTGCTTGGGTTTGTTGTTGTTGTTTTTTTTCCCCCGTGTCCTTCTAATCATACATTTTATGCTCAAGTTTAAAACCTAAATGCAAACCTAAACAAATAGCAGGGCTACAACCCTCATGTGAGAGGATGTTGTTGTGCTGTGAACAGCGGTAGCACATGGATATTGCAGTCCTGGGGAGGGCACAGCAATGAGCTGCAGTCAGCATCTTAGAGGTGGTTGTGCTTCTCTGCTGGTCACAGGCAAAAGAAATAAAATGGTACCTTAAATCATGTGCTTGTAATGGCAAAATCAAGGAAGTTCAGATGTTTACTCGGGTGTAATTGGCAATTTAAATTGTCCTACAGTCATGTGCAGCTGAGAGATGCATGATGGAAAGGTGCTATTAATTTCCAGGATGGATCAGCAAGATGCTGGTAAGCACTAGGGATGCCTGAAGGATGTCTTAGTGTCCACTGAGTGATGGCTCAAGAGACTTCCTTTTCCTGTGCAAAGCTCATGTGACAGCAGTCTCACTCATTCCCTCTGAATCTTCCCTTATACTCTCCTCTGGAAGGTGAGACTGAAGCAATTCTCTCTGTCCCAGATTAGTTTCTACTGATGACACATGGAATAGGAAAGGAGTTTCTGCAGCTCAAATGAAGCCAAACTCAAGCTCAGTAGTGCCCCTCAATTTTTTTCCCCCTGATTGTGTTCCTTGAAAGATCCTGGGATATGAATGGCAAAGGCATTTTACTTAGCATTGGAGCACCGTGCATGTGAAAAGCAAACACTTTAATATTTCATGAAGGGTTCACCTCCTAATGGCAGGAGGGTTTCCAAACCTGAGGCTATCACAGGGGTGCCAACGTTGATGAGAACTAGCAGATTTATGATCCTCCTCCCCTCCCTGTCAAATAGCAAATCAACAGAAATGAAGGCAAAAGTCTTGCAAAAGCTGATGTGGGAGGCAGAAAGAAAGCTGTTGCTGCAATTCTGATGTTCCCATAGCAGTTGAGAGACAGAACAGGACTCAGCTGATATGTTCTTGGAAGTATTACAAGCCCCAGTATTCACCTCTCCTGGCAGCAACACCATGTCTGGCCACCACCATATTCTCAGGCAGCTGCCAGGAAATTTGGCAGTGTGTGGATTGAGTGATTCATGCCCTCGTGTTGTGAAGGGCTGCTGGCTGTGTGCTGTGACTGCCTGATGCCTGTCCTGGCTATGCCAGGCTGCAGAGATGGCCAGACTTGCTTAGGGCAGAATTCTTCGGTACTGGATTATTTTTTCTTCTGTGCTGGAGTGACTGGTGTTTTATTTATTGGTTTTTAATCTTTACCCAGTTACCAGTGTGCATGATTTGGAAATGCAGTCTGTTGGACAATTACTTTTGGAGCCATCCATCTTCACCTCATTCCTCTAGTAGCTCTGTCTTTTCAGATTATAACTGGGTTTGGGTTGAATGCCGTTTTTGGGGAAAAGTTTAGCTGAGCCTGACCCAAGGATTGAAGTAATTTTGGAACATACTGCAGTACTGTGGTACCTAGAGGAGCAGAGATGAATGTTGCTTGTATTGTGACCAGAAGGAGAAGGAACTAATAGCTCCAGCAAGGGAGCTGTTTGCTATAATGTGTGTATTCCTCAAAGTCACTGAGGGGACAGCAGTGCCCTGCTCCATCTGATGGTCTCTCAAATGGGCAACTTCTTACTATTTTCAAACAGCACAAGCATTTTAGGATGGCGTGAGCCAACGAGCTTGTCTGCAAGCTAAAAGATATCAAACAGCTAAAATTTTTTTTCTAAGCCCGCTTGGGCTTGATTAATGAAATAAAAAGCTGGAAATGAACCAAGAGGCTTATTTTTTGTTGGTTTGGTTTGGTTTTTGTTTGTTTGTTTGTGTTTTTGTTAAAGAGTAGCCCTCGGATCTTGGTTTATGATTCAGATTCCTGTTCCACTGTATAATAATCATCAAGACTTGAAGTGTTGATCTCCTATAGGGAAGGAAGTCTTTGCAGAGGGGTCTGGGCAGGCTGGATAAATGGACTGAGGCCAAGTGCTGGGTCCTGCACTTGCCTTACAACAACCTCAGGCAGTGCTACAGGCTGGGGGAAAGGAGCTGGGAAGCTGCTGGTGGAAAACATCCTGCGGGTGCTGGTTGACAGAGGCTGAACATGACCATGCCAAAATGACCAATGGCATCGGGCTTATATTAAACCTTTCTTATATCAGAAATAATTTGGCCAGCAGGACCAGAGCAGTGACTGTCCCCCTGTGCTAGGCACTGGTGAGGTCACACCTCAAATCCTGGGTTCAGTTCTGGGCCCCTCAATTCAGGGAAGACATTCAAGGGCTGGAGCGAGTCCAGAGAAGGGAACAGAGCTGGGGAAGGGTCTGGAGCACAAGTCTGATGAGGAGCAGCTGAGGGAACTGGAAGTGTTTAGCCTGGAGAAAAGGAGGCTGATCACTCACTACAACTGTTTGAAAGGAGGTTGTAGCCGGGTGGGTGTTGACCTCTTTTCCCAGGTAATAAGCAACGGGGCAAGAGGAAATGACCTTAAGTTGGGCCAGGAAAGGTTTAGATTGGATATTAGGAAGAATTTCTTCACTGAAGGAGTGTCAAGCACTTGGACAGGCTGCCTAGGGAAGTAATGGAGTCGCCACCCCTGACAGAATTTAAAAATTGTGTAGATGTGGCACCTGGGGTCATGGTTTAGTGGTGGGATTCATGGTACTGAGTTAACTGTTGATGATCTTAAATGTCTTTTCCTACCCAAATGATTCGATGATTCTGTTTTCACAGAATCTCTTCTAAAAGCAGCATCTATTCTTTTCAGCTGTTTACTGTGTAGGCTATGTATGATATTTCCTTGTGAGGCAGGAGAATATATACTCCCATATGCTATTAAAAAAACCCATCAGCATGTCCTAGGTCACCCCAAAACCTATCCCAACTCTGAATGTAAAAAGTTGTGCAGGTTTTACTCTTAAAACATGAAGTTTGAGCAGCTAATCTCTAGGCTTGGAAGTGAAGCAACTGCAACCTCTGAGCCACTCCTTTTTTGGTTGGCAAGACCACACCTCACCTTTAGGAACAAATATTAACTTGTGCAAATGTGAATGTACAGCTAAAGACTTCCTGAGAGCCAGAACTTCAGCACTTAGTGTAAACTGCAAGCTATTGCACATCTTCCTGCTAGGCACTGATTCTTAGTCCCAGATGCTTTCTGTGGGACTGCCAGGCTGAGTCATCAGCTGATGTATGGGGAGCAAAGGTACAATGCGTATCTATCCTCTCTTGCTAAACATGCTGAAAATTGGGGAAGGAAATCTCTCTTTAAATATAAACTTCCTTTATGTTGCTTTACTGCATAGAGAGCCAGGGGAAAGGTTCATTACCAGCCGTGGATAGATACTAAACTTGATAAAGTGGATCACTTAATGCTGTGACATGACACGAAAAGAACATTTCTGCCTCACATTCTCCGTGGAATAACCTGAGGTGCTGGCTGGCTACAGAAAGACAATTTACAAGTGCTTGTGGCAGTTTTCTTCAACCTTCTCCAGATGGTGCAGCACACAGAAAGAGGGAGGAGAGACTCAGACTGGTGCTCTGCAAGACTGTAGGGAGTTTCTGTTAGTAATGTAGAGGGAGTGTGATGCAGGATGTAAGAGGTGCTGGGGTTTGGAATCATAACCACCACAGACTGGCTCCTGGGTAGTTCTGGGCTTTTGATTAATCTGAGAGATAATAAGGAGAGCAATAATGTGGGTGGCTTTGAAAATGGGTACAGGTGATTTAGTTTTGTCAAGCTGGAGAAGATTACCTGGTTCTAAACTTTTTGTGTTGGTTTTTTGCTCATAAAATAGGCATAATGATCTTTTTTTGCTCTTGGCCACCTTTCACCTACCTTTATTTTGAGTGTTTTAAGACAAAAATACCTCATATATGACTTTCCACTTAGCATAATGGGCATGCACCACAGTTGCATTTTTTATTGGAGCTGCAAATACCAGGAGTGTATTGCTTGCAAAACCTTTTTATTGAATGCCTCTATAACACCACAGAAAAATCAATGAACTTCTAATTAAGACCTTAAAAGAAATGTAGTCTAGTATTTTAATCCTAGATCAATTTGCTTTTATTTCATAATAGCATAAAAATTTATTTGCTGAGAGCAATTTTTGGATATTCAGGTATAACATTTAATAAAAAATGCAATTAAATTATTTATTTCACATTCAGCCTGAAAGTTCATACATAATAATAGGCTTTATTAAGGGAGAGGACTTAGAAACACTGTGTTTGTATTGAAAAGAGGCAGATACAGATGGCACTTCCTGCATCTGAAGTTCTCTTCTCTGTGGAAATCTCAATAGCATATACTATTGGTATGTGGGTTTGTTCAGAAATGTTATAAATATTTGTGCAAGATCAAACAAACAGCAAAGGGGGACTGTTTTAGTGGTGTAGCTTTTCAGAAGAATAAACCAGATCCGTATCCAGTGAATACGGACTGGCGACAGGCAAAGCTCAGTGCTGATGGTATTTAGTCTGGGATGTTCTGTTAAGCAGCATTACAGAAACCATGCCTTCAAGGTCAGAAACTTCTTACGTGATGTTCTCCCTCTAGATGCCCTCCTGTATCCTGTCTCCTGGTTTGGGAAGAAAGGAGCACCGGCAGGAGATGGAAACCAGAGGATGGGACTTCTCCTGAGCAATGTAGTTTTTGTGCAAGGTGTGTTCAGTTCAGTGATCAGATATGGAAAGAAACTTTTGGCAGCAATGGGGTGTGAAGGTTTTGCTTTGAGTTTTAGGTGCTGTATTTTTGAGCCTCATAACGTCATTTGAAGCTCTGCATTTGGTATTATTTCTACACTTTGCAATCACCTCTGTTTTCCAATTGTGTTTTTGATGGCTGAACTTGGTACTGTGGAGGAGGAGCAGTAGTTTGTCTACTGAATTTTAGTGCCTGATTCGACAGGCAGACAATACCTGAAATCACAAAACATTTTACTGTTTGCCTTTATTCCTCTTTAGATCTTCTAGCATTTGTGCTAGAAGATTAAAAAAAGGGACTGAGAGGGGGTATACTGTTTGAAAAGTCAGGAGGTTATCACAGTGAAAGCAAGACAGAGCTTCATGCAGAAACAGTGAGCATCCCAGTGCCCTCTTGGCTCATGTTAACATAGTTTGGTCCAACAAAATAAGCATGCTGCCTCATGTCAAAATGTGGATGTGAATTAACAGGAACCTCTGTAGGGACTCAGCTGCATGCGTGTCCACGTATGTGTTATACCTAACCTGAAGGGAGACTCTGGTAGATCATCCTCTGGGAACTGGAGCTTCCCAGTGAACACTGTGCTCCCAAAAGAGGAGACATGGCTTTATTGACACAGCAGCCTCTGCCTGTGACAGCCTGTTGCAGCCTGGTTGCCTGTCCTGGCTCTCTGTCCTGGCACTTGCTGTGGTCCTTTGTTCCCTTGTCAAGGTAAATTCACAGCCTGTCCCCACTCTTGCCTGTCTCTTTTAGCTGTGAAAACCATGTGCTTCAGCTCTGATGTTCTATTTCACTGACTTACGGCCAGAGTAGCAATTAATCCAGTGGGAGATAGGAACAATTTTAATTTTTATTCAGGCTGCTGATGAAATAGTGCAGAGCAGCTTATGAGCCTAAATGGAACCAAAATAACCTTTCTTTGACTAAAGGTACCACCAATCTACTTGTTTATGTTAGGGGAGATCACTCTGGTCTGCAAACACTACTAGCAAGCAGCAGCATCAGTGATTGGGACCAGAACGTGGAAAGATCTTTGGGCATGTAATTTCCTCAGATTGCTTTGTAAGGGGTGACCTTTAAAACCCATCCCTAAAGTTCCCCCTCGAGGGTTTGAGGCCATCAGTGTGATGGCTAACTTAGAATGCCTTAATCAGTAGCTGAGGCAGGTATCTGAGCACATAATCCTACATCCTCCATATCTGACTAGGAGTCAGAAACTTCAAAATGAAAAATCAAGGAGAAAGGAGGAAGTTGGCTGTGCTGGACCAAAGCCTGTCTAGCTCACCATCCTGCCTCTGGTGGCATGTACTCAGGGGAATGT
Source organism: Formicarius rufipectus (assembly GCA_013399695.1). Classification (NCBI taxonomy): domain Eukaryota; kingdom Metazoa; phylum Chordata; class Aves; order Passeriformes; family Formicariidae; genus Formicarius; species Formicarius rufipectus. The sequence goes on from VXAU01006020.1 coordinate 430,305, forward strand.
TATCCTAAGCCCTCACTGCCCCTTAACTATCAGTGATGTCTTCATCTTTAATAGTCCAGGGTGGATTTTCCTTCCATTAAATTTTCTAGCATCTTTTTGAACTCTGTGCCTCTTTCTGATATCTGTGGCCCCAGTGGCAGAGCATTACACAGCTTAATTTTAAGCTGTTTGGAGAACTGCTTCCATTTATTTACTTGCCTGATGCCAGCAGGGTTCGTCTCATGGCCTTCATCTCTCAGATTGAGGCCAGTGATGAGCAGTACTTGCCTTTTCTGTGCTGCTTGTAGTCATACAGAGCTTTTTTAAAGAAAACCACCCTCCTTAGTGTTTCCTACTAGCAAACACCTCACAGTGCTCAGGAAGGTTGGGGTTTTGCTCTGAATTCCAAATACGTTCCAGTCACTGTTCAGGAGTCGAAATGCTGGATATGGTGTGGATGTCAGTAGCTGCAAAAGCATTATCCTCTTGTATCTATATGTGCATTGATAGCACCAGTCCTACCTTTTCTAATAGGTCTGTACAAATAGAGCTGGAGTGCAGGAGGTCTCATTTTTGTTTTCTTTGCATCTCCTGCCAAAGAGAAATTTAGACCTTTTTCTTCAAAACAATGTGAAGGGGGAATATAGAGTTAAGGAGTTGTTTTGAGGTATGCTTCTTCCTGACTTATGGTGAAATTGTTCTTATTTGTGCAGAAGAATTAAACATCAGTTGTTCAAGTCCCAAATTAATCTGTGGTTTCAGAGGGAAGTCTAGGCTCTAGTGGGGTAGAGGAAGATCTCTGAATTTGGGTCTGTGTTCAGTTTATATCAGGTTTTATCTTACACAGGTTACTCTGCCTGCACACTTTGCTGCCTTCTGGGTGGCATCAGAACTGAGAAAACATCAGAGATCCATAGCAGACAGAGAGCCAGTTTACTCTTCAATTAGATTGTGATCTAGCAGTGGAGAAGCTCTGGATTTTAGAATGGTCCTGAGGCAGGACTGAACCCAGCTAGACATGGGCTGGTTAACACACAGACAGTGATGAGAATATTTCTGTCTTCTACAAGCTGAATTTTCTTCCTGTGCTGATTTCCAAATACAGTGAGCATTCAAATGGATGCAGAGTGATTTTTATCAATTGCACTCTCTGTGTTCCTGGTGTGGATAACATATCACAGGTAAAGAATAATAGTAATGAAAGGAAGGAATTGACTTCTGATAGATGGATGGATGGAGGGATGGATAACTTCCCCCTTTCTCCTCACAGCTACATCTTTGAGGCTGTTGTCCTGTGGAGACTAATTCAGTGGCAAACAAGATAGAAACAGCAGGAGAAGTTTTAATATTTTAAGAATTGTTTCTGATATTGCCCAAAATCAGAGCGTCTCTCCCAGTTTCCTGATGTCTAATAAGAAGGGAGCTCATGTTAAGGCAGTACTTTTTTTGGATCTTTCTCTGTTATTGAAACATATAATTACTGAAATTGTACGACTCCGTATGTTTTGAGACATTGTATTCTTGTGATGAATCGAATAAGGGGTTCAAAACTTTTGGAGGAGTTATGTATTTACACCCACTGCCAAGTGGCATCTGTTGTGCAAGTTTCATCTGTTTGGAAATTAAGGTAAGAATGGCAGTGGTGACAGGGAAATGCTTGTCTTCTAAAAGGGATTGAATGAAGTTTAAATTCTAAATATGAAAATTAAATCACTGCTGGATTAAAGAAGACATTGCTGTCAAAAGCATATGCTTTGGGACCATGTGTAGATTAAAACTGGTGGTTTTTGGGAATCCTTGGTTTGTGTTAACTAAGTCAGTCTATTATAGATGGATTGAACTCTTTTACAGGATGTGCTTTGTGGATGATAAAAAACACTTTGAGATCAGTAAGGGAACAGCACAGGATCCTGTTCTGCTCACAAGAAGACAATCTTAAATTGATTTTTCTGCAAGGAAAAATAAAAATGCCTTTTTTTAAATTAGAAACATACTGATTTATGAAAATATTTGTGTGTTGTATTTAGTAATGTAATAAGTTTAAATTCTGTAGGTGAGAGGTTTCCTCTCCTCATGCTGTCTGACATGTTTGGTGATAACCTCCAGTTCTGTGCTGTCTGTGTCAGTGTTGAACAGGTTCAGGGTGATAAAATCAGATATTGAGCTGCCTGGTTTGGCTGCTCTATATTAGAACTGATATAATACAGAGTCTGTAAGCAACACAAAGCCTCCATTTGACTTCAAAAGGCATATGATCAGATTTAGTAAGGAGTACAATACTCTACAGGCAGGTTCCTTGCAGGGTTGAGAAGGGGGTGAAATTGATTCTGTTCTTATGTTGTCAGAGCATAGGAATATTTAGGCTAAAATTCAGCTTTCAAAATCAAAGATTAGAGTTTTACCAGAGAGCTGCTCAGGATCTGATCTGAGCTCACAATAGGCTCTTCAGATAATTTATTGCCTTAATGTTGGAGTTGTGTAATATTTAAGCCACTTCTTTATATGGTTCACATAATGGTGGCTACTGTGTCAATAATAAATTCCCTCTGGAATCTGCCAAACAAAAATGCTATACTTTTTCTTGTAAGAACTTTCTGTGTTATAAGTGGTGGTTTGTACATCTGAAAAGTAGTTCTAGAGGACTGCTGTCTCCAGCTAAGCTTTAGGGTATTGGATTCAAAGTTGTTTTTAAAATTTATAGTCCACTTTGACTTGACTATGCTTCTGAAATGGCCTTTCTGGCATCCCTCAGTGTGGGATTGACAAAAGTAAAAAACATCCTTTTTTCCCCCTCCACCAATTTCAAATGCTTCAGAACTGCTGATTGCAGCATAGCCTGAACAGCAGACACTTTTTCTGCGTGTTGCTTTTATGCAAGGTTTAGACTTAAAGCACAAAGATCAGATGGTAGTTTAAATGGGTACAGTGAGCATAAGTTTACCTACATTTCTCTGCTGCTGTGGCAGGTACATTTGCGTCTTATTTAGCTGGTAGTGCTTCTGGCAGAGCCAGCAGTGGAAAACACATGGTTCAGCAAGTAAGCTTTGCTTTGCTGTCTGTGTTGTGGTCCTGCTCGGAGAGTGTCCTGGGAAAGTCAGCAGTGGTGGCACGAAAGACATGCCAGGTGTGGGCTTCGAGGGGCAGCAGCCATGGTAGGGAGGGCCAATGCTTAGCTGGCTTCAGGAGAAGGGAAAAGAGCAATGAAGTTGGGCTCTACTTGATGCAATCAAAGAGACTTCTCATGCCACAAACTTAACTCCTGAGTCTCTCAGATACTCTGTGTTACCTTTGTGTCCAGTATTGCAGTTTGTCTCCCATTGACAGTCATTCATGGTTATCATCCCCTGGGCAGCCCTGTACAGTTTGAGGAGCAGGAGTGATGCTGCCAGCAGAGCTGCACCACAGGCAGGCCCTTTGGATTAACAGAGCTTGACACAGAGAGCTTTCCCCTGCAAGATGTCCCAGTCCTGTCAACCACTTGACTGGAGTCCTGCCTTGTCTCTGTGCACTTTAGCTGCCCCAATAGGCGAGGAGACTGCAGCTTGTTTAGGAGTTGTCTTTGTCCAGCTGAAACCCCTTCAGCAAACTTTGAGGATTCATGTGCTGCTATCCAAAGAGACTGGGCTGCCCTATTTCTGTAAGCCCTACATAGAAAGCAGGTTGCTGAAGGACATTTCTTGCTCTTGGTGCTCTACGAGTGACTGATCCAGAGAAGGAGGGTTTTGTTGAGACTTGAGTATTTCTGAAGGAAAGGGTGAGTGTGCCTGTGTGTGTGTGGGAATAAAAAAAGAAACATTAGCGTGTTCTGACGGAGTTGCATCCCCACTTAACTTAATGACAGACACCCACCGATTTCACAGGGGTCAGGATTTCAGTATCCTGCATGCGGGGGATCTGTCAGTAATGCCATCCTTGTTACAGCAATAGCTGAACTCCTGTTAGGATAGCGGGCTCCAGGGAGCTGCCAGTTAGCAGCTCTGTCACTTACACTCCCTTAACGTGAATGTTTGCCTGTGATTGCTATCTTGGTTAGCCAAGAGGCCTCCATTTTCCTGGAATGTCCCTGGAATTTAGCACTTAGTGCTAAAAGACAATGAGGGAAGAGTTCTCTCAAATTGGGCACCTAAAGTCTTGAATACTTGTCTTGAGTCTGATCTCACATGAAGATCACCTTACCTCTGTCTTTTCTCCTGCCTTACCTCTCTACTCAGACCTGTAGAGATTGAGCCACCCCTGACTCTCATACTGAAATTTAACCCTTCCCAGGATTGGCTCTGTTTTAGGGAGGAGTCTTTTGGTCTCTAGTCCAGTAGCGGAAAACAATCATGGGCTTGACCCTTGGGAAAGAATGAATAAGATGGCAACGGCAGTTTAACACTGACTTCATACTCAAAGAATTGGAACTCTAAAACTGCAAAGACCCTCTGGATACTTAACTTTGCTCAAACCATTTGCTGAAGATGTCTGCTCAACCCGTTCAAACAAACCTCTGAAGAAGATGCTTTCACCTGTGCACAGGTGTTCATGATGTTGTGCTCTTTAGTGCTTGGTTGGGTTTATTCCTTCTAGGACCCTCTTTGCACTTGGTTTCATACAGACAAAAATCAATAGGAACTGCATCCAAGTCAAGAACAGTTCATCCTCCAAATAACTAGAAAGTAAGACATGCTTGAAGTGTTGCCTCCACTGTAGAAGCATTAATTCCTTCAGCAGTAACTCTCTAACTGATGTCTACTTCCAGGCTGTGTTTGGATGAAGGCTCAGAGTAGTCACATAAAAAAATCTCCCACATTTCTGTTCTCAAATACCTGATCCTTGCACTTCCTTTGCAATCCGTTTGGAATAGGACAGCTGATTACTTGGGACAATTTGCATCTGTTTTCTGACTTTCTGGTCAAGATCTTTGCATGTTTCCTGATGATACAATGCATTCTGGCACTCAAAGTTTTTTTGTACTTAGAGGGGAACCTGTTGACTAAACTGTTGTGGCACTGCAAGCTTGATGAGGACTGGATCCTTTTATTCTTCACACTGGTGCAACTTCTGACACTGGTAAAATTCTACCAATTTTACAACTTCATAGTGTTGCCAATAAAAAAGTAGTGATTTGATCTAGAAATACCATTTTTAAAACTTACATTTCTTCAGTTAAAAAGATAACATTTTTTCTGTTGTGAATGCTCTTGTGCTCTATAAACCTGTTTTAAAACCTGGAAAGAAACTAAAACAGCTTTTCAGGTGGTGCTTTTTTGGGTCCATTTTAGGTTACATTTAATCTCCCATATTCTTAGTTAGGCAATTCCTGTGTTCTTTTAACTCACTTTGTATGCACAGTAAAACCTTGCTGTCATCACTAGGTTTGCCAAACATGCTAAGCAAGCACTGCAAAGGTTTCTCACCTCCTATTGAGGTACTAGAGCTGCGCTGGAGAGAAAGTCAGCTTTTCTAGGCTCACACAGGCCACTTCCAGTTAAAGTCCCTTCCAGGTTCTTTCAGTTGGGCATCCCTGGCACACGACCTGCTACCACCCAAGGCAGGCACAGGCACCTTTGGGTCAGGAGAGCAGTTCAGATTTCTCACATCCTGGATATGTCTCTGTTAGTAGTGTTGTCTGTGTGTGTTTGTTGAGGGTTCTTTCTGATCATCTTTTGTGATGTACAAATGATACACAAATGATAGATGTTGATAGCAATGCTTTAATCACAATAGTATTGCAACTTGGGAGCACACAACTTTTCTTCTTATCAAGAGGAAATCAAAGGCTGATCTTACAATTGTAGGTTTGGCTTAATGTGGGGAAATACGTGAAGAAGGGATTGTTTCCTGAAGTTTCATAAGGCTAATCTTAGTCACTAGAGCTTGTGATATGTAATTTAAAATTGGCAAAACATTGGATGAACAAATGATAACTGTTTCTCTCAGGAAACAGATGGATTTACAGAGAGAAAAAAGAAGTAGTTCATAGCTTACGATTTTAACTAAAAATCTTCAAAAAGTAAAATAAAACAGAGGCTACATGTTGCAATGAAATGGAATATCTGGCAGAAGTAAGTCAGCCGTGAAGTGGCTGATGTCTAATAAAATAATGTCTGAGTTAGCAATTAGGGACTAGAATAAGAGATTATGAAGTGACAGGTCTGGAATTCAGGCAATTTTTAGAAAGGACCCGCTGGGATCCTTTCTAGACTAAATGAAGGAACTTGGTAATATATATACAAGGTATTGTGCAGTACTTTTCAATTATGGAATATTGCTGCAATTAAATAAACAGAATTTAATATTACTGTGACACAAACTTATGCACTTAACCAATTGACTATTCCATATCTGTCAGATTATGTGCACAATACTTAGTTAATAAGTAAATATGAAGATGAAAGGAGTTTTTGGAGCTGTTTCTAAAGATGATGTGGCACCTTGCCTGCTGCTAATCATGTTTCTAACACACTGGGGTTTAGGCTGGAGATAGTTTAAACAAATTCTTGCAAGGATGATTAACTCGGTTTGTTTGGTTTATGTGAACACACTTTTCTAACAGCTTTGGTCCTTCTTAACAGGCAAGGGGTTATCAGTCTGAGAAATAAGCTAATAAACTGAAGAAATAATTAGATCATTCTAAGCAGACAGATGGCAGGGTCATGTCCTTTGATACCAGGAGTGCCAACAAGCTTGTCTATTTTTACAATTAGATTGTTTCATTAGTAATTTAAAAAAACCTCAACTAAACACAAACTACAAAACCCCAAATAACAGAATCCTCAAACCAAACAAAACATTGTGTAAGGGTTGTTCTTCTCTCTATAGGCAATCTTTACTGTAGCAACATTTTTACCATGATGTAAAGCCTGATAAAGCTATTAGTGGGATTCTATGTATTGAACCAAACAGAATGCTGGCATGTTGTTAAAAAAAAAAATAAATTCAGGGTTATGACAGGTTCCTTCAAGAGCTAAGCTGTTTAAGCTCATTGGTTTTGGGTACTGGGTCTGGCATTGGAAGGCAAAGAAGAGAATATAACTGAGGTAACATGAAAGCCACTAGAGTAGCAGCAGAAAGACATTTGTGTTTTTACTGGATTTGGGTGTGCCAGGCTTGTGAGAGGGTATGAGCTGGGAGAGTGCCATAGGAAAGTTCAGAGGCAACACTACCTACAGAGGAGGGGACAGGAAGGGTCCTGGTCTTCTCAATGTAATAAGGGTTGAGTACAAAGTGGGTTGGAAAGGTCTAAGCAGTACCAAAGAAGTGCTACTGATTTGCTTATTGCTAAATGGAAAAGTACAATAAACTGACCTTTTAAATCAGATCGTGGTCATTTACTTGCAAGTCATAGAATCACAGAATGGTTTGAGTTGGAATGGACCTTACTGATAATATCATTCCAACCCCCCTGCTGTGAGCAGGGTCACCTTCCACTAGACCAGGTTGCTCAGAGCCCAGTCCAGCCTGGCTTTGAATGCTTTGAATGATGGGGCATCCACAACTCTGGACAACCTGTGCTAGTACCTCAGAAAATTAATATATTGATGAATTTCATCCAGTTTGTCACCATGCCTCTTACAGTGAAGAATTTATTCCTAATATCTAATCCAAACCTGCCCTCTTTCAGTTTGAAACCATTCACCCTCATCCTGTCACTCTATGCCTTTGTCCAAAGTCCCTCTTCAGCTCTCTTGGAGCCCCTTTAGGTACTGGAAGGTGCTCTAAGGTCTCCCTGGAGTCTTCTCTTTTCCAGGCTGAACAAACCCAGCTCTCTTAGCCTGTCCTCAAAGGACAGGTGCTCCAGCCCTTGCCACCAATGCGATGGTCAGAAGAAGGACTGTGGGAAAGACGTGTTCCTCAGTGCAGCAGTGAGGATTTTGGGTGTGTCATGTGAATGACACGGGTCATGATACTGAGGGCTTTTGTCTTTGCCTTAGTAGAGGGCAGCAGATCTCCAGGCAGGCCATGGAGAAGAAAATCCAACCCCAAACAAAAACAAACAACCTCCCCAAACAAACAAACAAAACCCACAAAAAACAAACCAACAAACAGAAAAAAAACCCTAAAGATGTGGATCAAGGTCCAAAGGTGTTGCATTCCAAAGAGGAGGATAAAACAGTGATGCATATTTTACAGAGGGCTCTTGGTCACTAGATGAGGTTCAGAAGGGAGAGAAAGACACATAGTAAGGTTTAGTTCTTCACAGCTGCCATTTATAGCCACAATAAACTATATTCAGGAGACTCCAAGCTCTGATAGACAAGTAATAATATGATGTTAGAGTTTTATATACCAAATGCACCTATTTACAATCTTTGTCATGCTTTGTTCCCTACACAGTAGTAACTTCCTCTTTGTAGAGCAGCTTATCAAACCTTTCAATCATTAAAATAATTCCCTACTCACTTCTGAAGTGTTCTATAATGACTATCAGGAAGAAAAAAATAGGAAAAAAAATTTTTTCTTTCTTAAAATAACCTGGAGTGTAGGAGAAGGCTTTGAGCTTGGTATTGCAGTTCCTGCTCTCTGCCTTACTTTCTCTAATGCTGCTATTGACTGGGTGTAATGGGTTCACTTTAAGCTTTTTCCAAGTAGATTCAGCCAGCAGTGTAGCTCAAGACACAGTCTTTTGCTTTACCAGGACTTCCATTACTGGACCTCGCAGTCTAGTTATGAAATACGGGAGATCACATTTCTAATTGCTTTGAACATTACTGTTCTATGGAAAATTAGTATATTGATGGATTTTTTCCAGTACACTGCCATGCCTCTTTCCATACCAGGTTTTGAAAGAACCGAAAGATCCTAAAATACATATAAGTAGCTATAAAGGGTTCTGGCCTCTTTAGGCTTCAGAGTTGATGGTAAGAGATGTGATCCTCTGTGGCTGAATCAGGACATCTGAGTCAGGCCCCTGGACTGTCTCTTTCTTTCTAAAGGAATCCATATCTTTTCACTGACTATGGACAAAGCTTGGGAACCTTGTCTCCTTATGCTGACATGAGCTTCTGAGTAACTGCTGAAGACTTCATAACTTTTTTTCTCTTAATGAGGTCCATTAGGGCAATTTAAATCTCATTAAGCTAATTGTAGTCTGTTAGACTACATATCTCTGAAAATATGTTTAAAAAACATGAGGAATGTTTAACACAGCAATGTGTTATATGAAGTGCTCAATTAATATTTGAGTAAATTTTCCTTGCAGTTATGCTTGTATCTGGAGCAATTAAGCTGTGAAGTAATTGTCCTTTTCTATCAAATATATCAGTGTTCTTCCTAGAAAATTAACCTTTGAGTTGATGGAAAGATGAAATACTGTTCTTGGAATATATTTGGTCCAGGTATGGATTTGTATATCCAGTTTTTGCCATCTGTTGGTGCCATTTAAAATGCAAATCCAGGTACCCTTCTGGGATCCCTCCTAGGAGCACTGAAATGGATGCTGCTGCCTCCCTGTGAAGGGGTGCTTATCACTTCCATAAGATTGCATTTTTTATGAGGTCTTCCAAAGCAAAGGCATTCCAAACCCCTGCTCAGTCTAGGAATAATCTTGGCTACCATCGAAGGCTACAAGACAGAAATAGCAGCGTCTGCTCTCCTGTGTTAGAAAGTTATTTGACACATTTGTGTTACTGCAGAAACTTCTCAGATCTTTGTTTCTCCAAAGACATGTCAGGCTCCAACCTTGAGTGGATGCCTGCTTGGAAAGGTTGTCTTTGCTCCCTGCAGGCAGTGGTGCAGGACCTGGTTCTGACACCGGGGAAGAAGTTGGGCCCTTCCAGAAGGTTTTGCCAGCAACATGCTGGGTTTGGCAGGGCAACTCTGCTGTTCTCAGGGAATGAAGCAACCTCTGGAATATGCAGATTTTAATTCAGGTAGGCTTTTGTAGGTCAGAGCTTCCCTCTGGGCCCTCACAGAGCCTGTGGTGCCAATAGGGAGTATTCACAGACTTCACCAGGTGAGTGAACAGGCTTCTTCTTTCAACACCTTTTCCTTCTGGTGCATGTCTGTGGTCTGGCCCACTGGCACCAGTGCATGGAAGCAATGTCCTCTAGGTGTGGCAGTAGATGGAGATCAGGTTAACAAGAGATGTGAATTAGTGGGTTTTTTTCCTCAAATCCAGAATTCTCCAGTTTTTTGTGGCTGTTATCGCTTTCCCATACCAGCTCACATCCATTAATACCAAAACCTCTGGGAACAGTCATGGGCAAGTCAAACATAAGAAACTAACTTCTTTCTTCCATTCTTTTCTCCATGTGCTCTAGTCACTTGACTTTCCAGGTCTGAATATTGGTCAGTCATACCAATCCTCCTTGGGCTTCTACCCTACTGGGATAGTGAAGTCTGTAACGAATGTAAGTGGTGAGTTGCAGGGAAGGATTTGGATCTCTGAGAGAGAACTTTGAGAGAAGGCTGTACTAATTAGTAAAACTTGTGATTAAAGTAAGTATGGGGTAGGGAATGAAAGTAGAGGGGTTGCTGCAGCAACAAAAGCTGTGCGGTTGCTTAATGTGCTGATTATAAGCTTGAACTCCTCGGAGAAAAGGGATGCTAATGGCTTATTGCTGACAAAAAATGGGTTTAGATGGGAAATTGAAGTATAGCATGTTTCAGTATGCAGAAGTGTTGCTTGTGGCTTTCAAAGGGAGAGAGTCGGTCTCCATTCTGCTTAGCAATGGGGGAATTTAGGGCTAAATTTGGGGGTTGTAACAGAAGAGCAATGAGGCTTCCAAAATCAAGGTAATAGATTAATGCAGCTTTAGGTATCAGTTCTTGTAATGGTTGGTACTTTTCCAGTGGAGAAACAAAATAGAGTTGCACATTTTCTCTAATAGCACAGGAAATGTACAGATGTTCTCTGGGTTGTGGGAACATACTGAGGAATAGATGTGGAGGTTCACCTCCACCACTGATGTGGAGAGAGACTAAAAAGCACTAACAGGAGGGTTACTGACAGCCAAAGCTGTCCTCATCTTTAACAATTCCCTCTATTCCAAAAGCAAGGATGTTGCTGTCATTTATAAAAAATAAGATACTCCTTGAATCCTGTATTTCTGAGAGAAAGAGTTGAGAATAAACTATCGGCAATACTGGACAGGTTACTTGGTGTACTACCAGAAAACATCACTAAGGAGGTCCAATAAATGTAAAAGCAGTGAGGAAACATGGAGAACATAAAGGTCTGGGGCATAACACTCTAAAAAGAGGGAAGAGAAACATCAAAACCATTCTAAAATGGAAAAATGACAGGATAACATGACATCTCACACATAACATTAAGAAATAGTCAGGAGATACAGTAAGTTTTAGTGAGCTTTATTTGCTCTTGTTTTTTGGGTTTTGGGTTTGGTTTTGTTTTGTGTTTTGTTTTTTTTTTAATTAGTTTTTGGGGAGTTTTTTGTCAATAAGATGATGTAACAGGAGAAAAAATGGTGTATTGGTGAAATTATGAAAGAGAAGTGACCAATAAAAAGGCTGGACTTTATCTCAAGACTTTGGGCACTCACCACGTTTTCATTTTTAAGCCGTAATTCAGAGGAGGACTGAATTCAAGTGAACATTCTTTATGGAATCTTAGAAAACACTAAAGAAACCATTGAACTATGTCTCTTATGACCCAGTCTGGCATATCTTTGAAGTAATAGCATTCCTCCTTTGAGGTAGGAATTGCTATTCAAATCTCCCTGTTGTCTCTTGACTTCTTGGCACAGAACAAAAGACTCTGTCCTCTTTGCTCTTGTTTTGACCTTACAACTCTTAGGTCATTGGCTACAGAAGGACTTTAAGTTTTCACTAAGTGCACTGTTGTACAGAAGACAGAAATCAGCATGGACATGTCACTTTCTAAGTGCATAAGTTTTCAACTGAATTTTGATTTCCCTAGTGCTCTTTTCTGCAAGCCCAAGATACAGACCTACGTCCAAGGGTGTAGGAGTTTGATATGTGTCCTCTTGACTTCAGCAAGGATGACTTTTAAGTATCACTTATTCAGCGTATCAAAGTGTGAATCCTTGTGCTATGTGTAACTAAGTAGAGTGAATTTTAATCTTTGAACAGCACTTTCTTATACTAGCAGACCTTGCTATCAAGGCTGTGCTCTTTTAGCTTCTGTCCTCCAAATGCTAGAGCTCTCTTTAGTGCCATGTTTGAGTCCAGCTGGGGCACCTCTGAGGCTTTTAAAAATGTGATTTGGGGTCTCTCTCAAATATTCTTTTGCCTTTATCTGATAGAACTCTAAAGAAAAAAATCTTATATAAAAGATACCTCATCTTGATAGAAAGACCTTAAAGAAAGGAGAGTAACCCCTGGCATATTTTGCCTTTGGCTGTGGCTAAACTCACCACACATTTTACTCATTTCTCTTTGCCTCCATATATTCTAACTTCAGCTTCCAGTCTTTGAATCTTGTTATGCTCCTTTCTTTCAGTTATGCACTAAACTGTATCTGAAATCTTACCCCTAGTAGAGTTTCAATAGGTACAAAGTGCCAGTCTCTAAGGCAGACACTACGTAATATGGTAAAACACAATGAGTAACCATTTATTGAAAAAAAAAAAAGATAAAAGAACAAAAAAAGATGTACATCTGCATCTCACTGTCTGGTTTGAAACTGCCAGGTGATAAAAGGACCTGACACAATGAGGATGATGTTTTGTTCCTCCATTCCTGTTCTTTAATAATCTGAGAATTTGAAAGGCATAAATATGCAATGAATCCCCCCTCCTACCCCCCAGTTATTTTTATATCAGAAGGCACGATAAGAAAAGATACTTTAGGTGAGGTATTTTAATATTGACCCTTATTCACTCTTGACAATTGGAAAACATACAGCAACAATAAGGTGCAAAGCCTGACCATGAGGCAGCTTCTAAATAATTCCTAGGCACAAGTTTGTCAAGGCTATATTAAAGCATTATTAAAGTTAGGGGAATAAAATCAGCAAGAGCTGTTTATTGGCTTGCTTATGTATCTGGAACAAGTTGAAACAGACTGTTAAGGGTTTTTCACAGCATGTGGGAAAAGAAAATGCTACTTTTTTTCTTTGGGTAGGCTCTCCTTAGTGCTGTTGCTTCAGCAGAGGTGCAGATTTTTCCCTTCTCCTCTTCTTATGTGTCCTTGTCCCAAATACACAAGCAGAAAGGGGCAGGCTTGCATAAAAAATGAGGGGTAAGTCCTTTCTACTGGGATCTGATTCTGCCAGCTTTAGCACACCAGCATTCTACAAATGTTACTTCTCTCCCAAGTAAATAAATAAATTTGTTTAGTTATTTGACTGCAGGAATACAGACCATAATGGATGTGGAAAAAGAGAAAGCTCATCTGGACAGTGAGGCAATACTGAGGGAAAAGGTTGCATGGGGCTTTGAAGCATTTCCGATCCCATGAAGAAAACTATTTAGGTTTAAAAATTGAAAGCACATTTAATATACCTGAAAATGTTAGTCAAACAATCCAAAGTTAATGTGTGAGTGACAGGATTATGTATAATGTGTGATAGAAATTAAGTACTTCATTATGTCTTTAATATTTTTTTTTCCATTTGGTTCCCATAAATTGTTCTAAATAATCATTCAAGTGACAGAAATTACACTTTTCAGTTCACACACATGTTTTGGTTAGTGAAGCTCTGCCTTCCCCCATCTTCTTCCCCTTTCCTCTGGAAACCTGGAAAGTCAAAAGAATCTGGAAATGTTGCTATAATTAAACATGGGGTTTGCAGTGCAGTGGCCTTATCAGCCTGGTCTCCCCCACCCTGAGAGAGGCTCTGGGATGGGATGTGTATCCTATAAAGCACAATGGTTACCACGCCCATGACAGAAGGTGAGGGACAGTAAGCTGCTAGGAGATGGCTGTGGACACATGATCCTCCCTCAGGAGAGATGGAGAGTGTCTCTTATCTCGTGTTGTTTTCAAAATCAACGGTGTAGTTTGACCACAGTGATATTTTTCTGTTCCCTTAGCTGAGTACCAACCCTTTCCTAATGGGAGCACAAAGATTTACATTTGGTCTCTGCTCTGTGGTGACCTGTGACAGGACCTGAGGGAATAGCCTGAAACTGTGTCAGGGGAGGTTTTGGTTGGATATTAGAAAGAGGTTCTTCCCCCAGAGGGCAGCTGGGCGCTGGAACAAGACTCACCAGGGAGGTGGTCACAGCATCAAGCCCCACAGTTCAAGAAGCGTTTGGATGATAGTCTCAGGCACATGGCGTGACTCTTGGGAATAGTCCTGTGTAGGGCCAGGAGTTGGACTCAGTGTTCCTTGTGGGTCCCTTCCAACTCAAAATATTCATTGATTCTGTGATTATTCAAGCTCCAAAATGATTTGTCTGCAGAAACTACTGCTATGCTCCCACTCCAAGCAACCTCCACCACATGTATGTATACACACATGCACCAGTTCACGCTCTCTGACAAAGCTGCCTTCTGTTTTGTCTCCTGCTTTCCTGCCTTTTCCCACATGTGTCTCACACTGGTGCCATCTCTCCCTTTCATGGACAGGGAGATCTTCTCACATTTAAAGCTGCTTTGCTTTCCATTCCACTCCACCATCTTCACCACGATGGGCAAGGCCCTGAGAGCTCTTTGCCTTTTTGTTTTGAAGGACAGACTTCCAGTTTGTACTGCTGCCAGACTATTTCTTTTAATACCTAACTATGTGCCTTATGCCTTACTATTCCAACAGAGACTTACTTTGCAGCAGCCTTTGTCTTACAAGCACCTGCAAACTCTATTGATTTGTCTTGCCTGCTCTCCCTGCTCAGTCTCTTCGCTGTCAGGTCTCTGGCTCTGTTAACTTCCTGCAGCTTTTTTCTCCTTGCATAAAGGTGCAGGCAGATCTACCTGTGAGGCCTCTATTGTCAGCAAAAAGGGACTTCCAGTGTGGCCAGAAATATAAATAACTTTCTTGTGGTCTCATCCAACACCTGAATTTAAACAAAGCCCTTTTGTCTGCTTGCACCCACAGAAAGTGGAAAAAACTCTGTGACTTCTATGGTTTTCTAAATAGACTGTTCTTCTCCTTTCCCTGCTTGCTCATTGCAGCTGCATGAATGCTGTCCAGGGATATTTAGTGCCTCCCACCCCCTTGGTAGACATGACATTAAAAAGAAAACAAAAAAGAAAAAGGGTCTGATATAAAATGACCATTTGCTTCAAAAGAGCATTGATTAAATAATAGATCAAGCTTCACTTTGGTGCTGTGTTTTTAATAAGGGATATGCCTTTGCCCACATGTTCCTACTTAGCATTAACTTGAGAGACTGAAAAGTTTGAGTATTCTCTCTAATTTAATAATCAGTGGTTAATTCTCCTCTGGCCTCTTCTGATCCTTTTGCTATGTATTTGGCCACTAAAAATGTGAAACTGAGATTTAAATTCATTCAAGTCTCCAAAGGTTTGATCAGCAGGCTAGGTTGGGTTTCTTTAGAAGAAACTTGTAGGTGTAGATGTTCAAATTGCTGGCTAGACCAAAACCAAAAGGCGTTCCTACAATCCCTACAGCAACACTGGCTTTTTCTGATGACACAGCTGAACTCTGTGTTTGGGATGGGGCTGACTCAGCCACACTGAAGTTTTAGCACCCAAACCATCTCATGCTTTCCAGGGAGTTTGCCAGTGGCTTAAAATAGTGAATTTGGGCTTGCACGTCTTTGATCGCAGTCCCATGTCCTCACAGGTGACGTGCTACTTTTCTCTACTCCCTCTTGCACTGCAGAAGTGCTGCTGACTCCTGTCAGTCCACACAGTGCTGCTTTAGCTCTTTCTCCCAGTTCCTATCCCAGGGAAGATTCCTCCTTTCACCCTCCATGGGAGACTTGCTGAAATTCTCATGCCCCCATCATGTCACAACATCTTCTTCTGCCTGACCCCGTGGGTTGTGCAGCACCAGGTCATTTCCCAGCTGAACTGGATCAATGGCACTTCACCTTCTCAGGCTGAAGGCTGACAGTGCTGGTTGTTCTAAACTGAAGTTGTATTTCTGTGGGCTAATTTCATGCTGAACTTCACACTGGCATTTCTGAAAGGGAAAACTAAGATCATTTGTGACCCGTACGGTATTATTTGGTTTATGTTAGCCTTGACTTTATCAACATTAATGCAGAGACACTGGGGACATTTGTTTTAAGTGCTGTGAAAAAGGAAAGGGTAACTTCAGATTTCCATATGGTTAATTAAAGTCAATCCCTATTCTTCTCAGGAAAAAAAAACACCAAAACTATCCTTTTTAATTTTGTACTTTTCAGGTGGCAATCTTCTGAACATGATGAGACCCATGTTTTTAGAACCTAAGGTCATATTTGTTTCTGCCCCCAGTTGCTCTCTAAGGAAACTTTGTCATTTACATGAAGGACAATAAATTCAGGTCATTGCTATTAGCATAGACAGTCAAACCACCCCATGGTGTCATCCAAATTCAAATTGCTTGCTGATAATTTGAGCCATAAACTGGCTTTGAAGAATTCTTTCCAACATTATTTTATCATCATAATTATTTTCTGTTCTGCTTTGAATCTGCAAATTATCTCACAGTTATATTTACATATGCAATAAAAACTTGGCACGTGATTTATTGTCTCGTCAACAGCAAAATAAATAAAACAGTTTGTGAAAGATTATTCCTGACATTTGGGCAGACCTGTAGTAAATAAATAAATAAATACTTAGATGATAGATTCTCGGAAAGAATAAGTATGAAACCAGTTTGAGGTGCAACACTTCAGTAAATACACAGCTGTAGACGTTTTGTCTGAAGACTGACTCTAAACCCCTATTCAGATTAGAGGTGGAATTGCAATAGATTTTTCATTTTGAAACATGTGCTGATAAAATATTTCTCTCTTAAAGGAACACAGTCTTTGAATCGGAGCATTTGTAGTTTAGTCAATAAACCTGTCTAAAAGACACAGTGGATGAAGGTACATCAATCACATTTTATGATTATGATAGTAATGTGGCAAAGAAGTAATGTACCAAGTAAGTGTTGAAATTGATGGCTGTACCCTTTATAGCTTCTAAAGAATAAAGGCCTGGGAGATGTATCTATTTTTAGTATTGTTGACAAATTATTCAGGCATTTTTGTTACAAATATTATAAAATTGGATGCAGAATTATTGGCAGGTATTTTATTTCCAAGAATATGTAAAAAATGTTGATTGAGAAGACCACCAATCACATGCAGAATAGAAATTCACACAAGGGTGTATTTCCTGAAAGTGGTCTTTGAAGCTTTTTCTTAGTAATTCTACAATTTTAAAATTATTTTTCAACATTTACTGATAAAACTTTTGGTTAAAAATATTTTTAAAGTAATCAGTATAGTATTTGTGAGTCTCATATGAACTTACCTAGGTTAAAGTTAGCAAAAGAAATTTAACTTGTTTTTCTTTTTGAAGCTGACCCATGAACCTCCACATCACCTTCTAGATTTGGTGACAAATCAGTTCACTGTATGTACTGAACAATAAATAATTCATGAGTACTCAGCACCCTGACAGAAGTTGAGAAAGACTTGCAGAAATGTAACTGTAAAAAGAAAATTAAAATATGATGGTGGAAGTGATTTGTGACTTGGAAATGGGTCAACAATGTCAAATTACCAATTTCTTCTGAGTGACTCACCCAGCCATAGTACTTGCAGTAGTGTACAGTCAGCAAGAAGGAATCAGGACAGTAACCGTGGATTTCCTTCCTTTTTCCCTCACAATGGGCTAAAATTCAAACTATCCAAAGTATTGCTAGGACAGAGACTTCTAACACTGCTACATCTTAATATGTCTCCTAGATTTATCTATCCTCTCTTCAGTCTCCCAAAATCCACTGTCGTCTCTTCAGGTTAGCAATACCTTTTCTATTACCTCAGGTTCTTAGTTTTTCCTGCCCAAGCAGAGTCAGGCTTGATTCCTGAAGTGGTGAACGTCTTGTGGGAGAAATTGTGGTTACCCTGCAAAGCCCTAGTGAAACAGGTGGTAGGTGTATCTCTTCACTGAGTTAGAGTTCTATGTATTGTAATCCTATGGTCAGCATATTTCTGAAGGTGTCATCACAGAACCATCTGGGCTGGAAAAGATCTCTGAGATCATTGAGTCCAATCTTTGACTGATAACCACCTTGTCAACTAGACCAAGTGCCACAGCCAGTCTTTTCTTGAACATCCCAAGTCATGGACCAAAGGAGGTGGCAAAATCATGACAGTAAAAATCCTCCTATGAGACACTGGATGTTGTCTCGAACAGACTTTGGATGATCCACTCAGGGTAAGCAACAGCCTGTAAATACATCGAGGTGCAATCAAGTCACACCTCTCCTTCAGGACCAGTAGAAACTTAGTCTCTGCACAGAGGAAAAGTACCTGAACTAGTGGGAGTCCTGCATGGACTAGGAAGCCCAGACAAAGCATACAACTTGTTAATGCCATTGTAATCATCTACTACAGTCTGTACGTTGCTTCCAGCCCAGAAGTGCCCTGTGGTCCAATGGCTAGAACGATGAGGAGGTCTTGCTGAAGACTCACTGTGTTCTGCTGTCTCAATAAGCCTCCAGAGCTGACCAGTTCCCTCTGAGCCTTCTGTTGCATGCAAACATCCCCCCTCTCTCTTAAACTTATTATGTGTTGTGCATGGGAAGCTTGGCATGTCCTGAAGGACTCCACTTTTCAGCATGAGTGAGTGATTCTAGGGTACTTGAAATATTTGTGGGTATGAGATTTTTCTCTTGTTCTTCTGAGATGGATCTTTTGATCTTTCAGAATACGAAGCCTTACTCTGTAACAAGACAAGGTTTGTTTATTTTACTGAGGAAACATCAAAGAGGGTAAAGACCCCTTGAGTTGGTGAAGAAATGACTGGACATGATCCTAATCTGGTACATCTGCAATGTCTGATGAGTTTGTCTGTAAGGAATCGACACAGACTCATTGTGCTTAGTAGCAATGTAGCAAAGAAGCAGTAAAAGCAGGGCAGAATTATAGAAGGCAACAAAACCCAAGTTGTGTATCAGGTGAATCAATTCAAGGGGAGCTGCAGCAAGAAACTCAACATGTCTTTTAAGTCTATCTTTGTGTGCAGACTGCTGCATTTTAATGTCTTCTCCCAACTTGCAATACTTAAAAAATTACTATAGATTTCTTGTAAATCAGCACTAATAATAGCCACTGAAGTACTCTTTGACAGCCTTTTTGCATGGTGCTGAAAGTAATCAACTCTGTGTAAAGGTAATATGTGTGGAATGCAACGTTCCCTTGGGGAATAATTTGTCTTCCCATACTGCCTTGCCCATACCCTTCAGGTATACTTTCCCTAGCTATGATTGCTTTGAAAATATGGATATTGGCTTTCACATAGCTACTTAAATTCTTCTGTGCAGGATGTGCCTGGGGTGGTGGTTCTTTCAGCTTTTACTCTGACAGGCTGCTACAGCACTGAAGGAAGCTATAGAAGTAAGTCCTTCTGCTCTTTACCTGCACTAGTAGATGTGGGAAAAGGTTAGAGAATATGAACTATTTGCAAAAGATGCTCTTTTAACTTGTACATGAAGTGTACAAGGATGTCTATTGTAGTTTAGAAATGTCTTCACTATTGGGCAGAGCTATTTGGTGTGCCCCTGTAAGATATCCTTGAATCATATACCTTCCCATAAATGTGTAGACACTTTTCCAGACACGAGAATGGGCAGAATAGACAGTGGTGAATGGCTCTGAGTGTATTATAAACACTTTTGCTTGCTGTGTAAGGTGTTGAGAGATCCATCTGTCTCAAACTTTCTGTGCTACTTGTTTCAATGGGTGCACCTTGCAATCCTCACTGGATTTCAGCCTTGGTAAGTTCTGCAAGGAAGAGAAGTGGAGTGATTATTTCCATTTACAGCTGAAGAAGTAAGATCACTGTCAGAATCAGGTAATTTCTGTGAGGTTGTCCAACCCATACACAGCTGAACTGTGACTTCAACTAGAGTTTCCAGCAGTTCTCTTGACACAAATGGAATTCTCCCACCATTCTTCTGAGGAGTTTTACTAACACACAGAGCAAAACTGCCACAATGAAGACTCTTCTCCTGGACTACTTCTGTTTCCAAGTATGCACAGTCTCTGGCTGTAGGAATACAGAGCACAGCTTCTGTCTGCCATCTCAGTTCTCTGCTCTCCCTGCTTGTGAATGAGTGAGTCTCGAGCAGAGACAGGTCAGTTCTTGGCTGCTCTTTCTCACTGTGGCAGTCAGTGATGCTCAGTGTATGAACAAGGGAAAAAACTTGAAGTCCAGTGATGACTCCCAGAAACAATGTGAGTTTTGTTCCATTTTTAAAGAGATAGATGTTCCTTATACAGGGCTTGTGACCAAATTGCTGGATATCCCAGAGCTACTTCCTTACCCAAGTGTCCTCGAGTTGAACTGTATGGAGTAACATGTGTCTTGGTAGATGTTTCTCTTAGGAAAACTGAAGCACACATTAGCCTGTGAATAATACTTGTCATAAAGGCAGGAGAAAATCTCAGTTCCTGCACTGAAGCAATGCTAATTCTTGGCTATTACTTATGTCCTGGAGTCTTGTTGTACATCTTGTATTTACCAGAACCCCTCACAATTACTGCTCACCTACTTTTTACTGTGTGGCACAATGCATTTAGCGTTCTCTGAAAGCACTAATTGTGTTGAATAAATTCAGAGGACATTGGCTCAGATTTCAAGGTAAAGAAATATGGGTTCTGCTCTCTAGAGTTAAAACCTCAAGGGATCTGAAAATTCTTGGGTTTACAGAACTGTATTGTTCTAGGTCCTCAGTAATCATCCTGTATATATGATAGTCAGGTTTCCCTGTAAGATGCCTAACTCCACCAGCATATTTGGACATTCCCTTTTTCTTGGCAAATTCTACTCTGCATGAAAAAATTAAATGCACTTGGAAATGTAAAATGTGAGCTATGGAAATGGACAAAGGGAGCCAATAACAACTCATTCCCAAAATGCATTTAAATGCTGCCTGGTGGAGCTGGAAAGGCACCACTATATTAATTCAGCAGGGAATCAAAGGACTTTATGAACCAGAAATAACAGACATAACCTTCTAGGACTTCTTCTGCCTTGAATATATAATTTTTCAATGGAATGTCTTCGTTTACTTGGTGCATGGGGGTGTACCAAAGCAGTGTAGCACATAGGGACTGAGGGGCCAGGGCAGTATGGACAGAGAGTTTCAGCATAGAAACTTTGAGTGTTTTTCACCTGAATAGCAGAAACCCCCACCAAAACAAGATGTCATAGCAGGCTACTGTTAAAAAGTTCCAGCCACTGGCAATCTCATTAAACCAATGCTGAGGTGTTCTGGCCTGTGTGTACACCCTGTGTATTTATTGTGTATCTCCTAAATTATATTAAAGATTGATTGAGCTGCATCAGCCTATCTTAGAAGTTATCTGACTTGGTGCACTCTAAAACCAATATAAGTCTGTAAACCTATTTAACCTTCCCATTTGGGAATGCATTTCAATGAAGGTAGCAGCTTGAAGTTCATTAAAGATAGAATATACAATTAGATAATGCAGTGCTTTTCCTTTGGCAACATAGGGCTGGCACCTCCTTGATGTTCCACTTTGACCCTTTGAAGTGTGGAGGAGATGTAATATGTTTTAGATATAATATATAGATGTAATATATTTTCACATTATTTGGGATATTTTCTCTCATTGCTCCCCATACCATTTGTACATCACCACCACACAGTCTGTCTTTTACCATTCAGATACTTTTGGCAGGACTTTTAATAGAAGAGTTTTATACATCTTGGTCTCTCATTTAGCATATGACAATGGTCAGGACATTGGACTTGCTGTAAGACAAAGAAGAAGAAAGAAGATGCAGCTGTCAAGGTACAAACAAATATTTCTTGCATGCTAACCATCACTGTGGCTGACTCAAAATAACAATAATAATGCTAATTTTATAGATACTATATATTGGTTACAGCTATAGAGGGATGTTCCCAGTGTTGTATGCATCAATTTGTTGGATCAGTATTACAGGATTTTTCAACCTAGCATAAGTCTGATTTACGTCAACTTCTGGTATTAGTCTCATTTCTCTTGAAAAGGTAAAACTGGAAATGAGTAGCAATTTCAAAAACGTTGAATGTGGAAGATGGTGTGTATAAAGCTGTAGCCCCAGGACTAGAGCAGTTACAGGTTCAGAAGTGCAATATTTCAATATTAATGTATATAGACCCTTTACAGAACATCAGGATTATCATAATGGACCAAACGTGTCCTGGGGGTTCAGCTGTCTGAGGTCACTGTTGTACCAGCAATGCTGCTGGTGTACAACATAAAAGAAAGAGCTCTGTTGGTTTTTTTTCCTTTTGTGGAGAATTGTTGCTAAGCAATTGGGAAAACAGTAAGGCAAAAGATATGAAAGCATAATTCACTTTGTAAACAATAAAAATCTTCACAATTTTTGAAGAAGCTGTGGCAATAATGCATAACATCAGAAAGGAGAAGCACTACAGAACATCAATAGAAAATTATTCAGGCCTTTTTTTTTTTTTTTACTTTTTTTAAGAGTGCCAGAAGATTGATGACTTGATGCTGATGTAGAATTGAGTTATCATCACCAATATCAATCATTTCCCCATGATGGTTTGCAGTCCCTAAAACCACAATGAAGTTACAGAAGAATGCACATGCACATACTCACAGTGCAGGTATATTTCACTGGTAACTTTATCACATCAAAACCAGTTATAAAGTTTTACCATTTTCAGGTGAGAAAATTTTCTTCACATTAATACAACTTTGTACAGTTAGTGTTTTACAAATAGTTTTGCTATCTGTTTTGTGTTTCAAGAGTCACAGTAAACATCTGTGTTTCAGTGGGTTTTGCCTGTTAACTAGTACAGGAACCACTGATGTCTCAAGGACAGCAGGAAACTTCCCATACATAGCAATACCAATTCCTTGTTTATCACTTTTCCAAATCATGCCTGCTTGGGTAATTCCAACCTGGCCCTTACCTGGGTGTCCTGCAGCATTATTCCCTGTACCAATCCTTGTCTGATTAAACTCATGCTGCCCTTTTGAAATCGACAGAACTAAGTCATTTTACATTGCCTGAAGAACTCTCCTTATGTAGAAATACTTCCTTTTCTGTCAGCTCTGCTAGTTTCACCAGCGTTTTCATCTAGCTTGGAGGTGAGTTTGAAAGCTGCAGTATACTTTTATCTTTTAAATCAGCTGCCAGTACCTTAAGAAAGGGTGACACAATCTGTTCTGCTGCTATCTCTATTAAAAAATAAAAAATCCAGTCTTTTCTTTGAAACTCTCAGATTTGGGAGTCCACATGCACATGGTGCTCCTGGGTACTTTCTGAGAGTGCTCAAGCAAGGTTCATGTGTTTTATACAGAGAGATGTGGGAAGAACACAGCTGGGAACCTGAAACTTTGCACAAGAACTTTATCTCTTCTCATGTTCACTGTATTTCACCATGAATTATTGTTCTTCAACAAATATAGAGGAGAAACTCCCAGCATTCCTCCTTAAGTGTGAACCCTGGCATCCAGAACAAGCTGGCTTATTTTAAATCAAAACATTTTTCTTTTTGTTGTTGTTGTTTTGGTTTTGGTTTCTTTGTTTTGTTTGTTTGGTTTTTGTTTTGGTTGGTTGTTTTTTTTTTGTTTTGTTTTGTTTGGTTTGTTTTTTGTTTTTGTTTTGGTTTGGTTTTTTTCAGCTGAATCTCTTGGCTGATTTAGAAAAAAATCTTTCCAGGAAAATGTATTAATCCTTTCTAACAGCCAAGAGAGTGCTAAGTTTTAGAGTTAACATTTTATCCCTTCCCTCAGCCTCTCTAATTTGCACTTTGCTCTGGCAAAAATAAAATGCTCATCCCAAAGCCACTCTAATCCCCTTGCTACACCTCTGGATGGCTGGCAGCTGACGCTGGCAAGTGCAGTGTGCCTCAGCTTATCAGGTCAGTCATCCCCATTACCAAAGGAAACTCCCCTCCTCCTGCATTCATCTCCTCACCTGAACCAGCCAGTGCTGCTGCTATCTTTTCTTTTGCTGTTTCCTCTGCTGGTTTGCTCTGGCCATCTAATATGTCTTGGTGGCATGGAGTGGGTGGGATGCTGGACCTTTCCAAGCTGTGTCCATTTGTGCTCTCCTGGCATTATCAGCAAGCAGAGCCTTTATCTTCACTGCAGCAGAAAGAGGAAAAAGGATGGTAAATCATCAAATGAGTGACAACTTTTAAGGTCTGCAGCGAGCAATGGGACCTCTGGCACTAAGCCTTTAATTAAAGGTCTGAAATTAAATTCTAACAAGGTGCTGTGTAGCCTTGTGATCCTTTGAAATCAATGGCCCAAATCGTGTTGGTTACACAGGATCCAGGCTTTGTCCTAAGGTGCTTTTGCTGTACTGAGATTCTCAAAAATGCTCGGGATGTCACAGGGTCTGTTCATTTGATGAAGAACCCTCCAAGTTCTGAAATAGGCCAAAAGGTACTGTGGGTTTTGGCTATCTACAGACAATATTAATGCTTGTTTTTTGAAGTTTCACTTGGGTTTTTATAGTTTCATTAAACAGCAGCAATTTAGATTTTATTTTCCGTGCAAGTCTGGTAATATAAAGACTTTGTTTGGTATATAGGTGAATTCATTCATGACAAATTACATGGAAACTATGGAAACACTCTGCTTAATGGAGTACAAGGTCAGGCTGTCTCATGCTAAAAAATTAATCATTCCTCTGTTTTTTAGCACAGGGTTTCTTGGGATGTGGGGAAAAGAAGTTCAGATTAGTAGAACATGGTAAGACTAAATAATGGAATTGATTATAACTAGTTGAATTAATCACTGAGAACAAGTTACCTCACAAATGTAATTTTTTCTTTTTTGATTGCTTCACCTTCCCATAGAGGAAGTGTTCATTTCTGCAAGTATTGATCAGATGATTTACCTGAACATGTTCCCATTTCTGGAGTACTCATGTCACTTACAGATGTGCCTTTGTGTGCTCTGAGACTCACATTGGAGCCTTGTCTATCAAGCAATTAGCAGCCCAGATGAGGACATGGAGTGGCTCTGTGGATGAGCAAGGAGCCCTGGGTGGGGCTGGACTCCTTTGGCACCTCTTGCTCTTCGGTGGCTGTGCTGGTGGTGGTTAAAACAGGCCACTCTGCTAGAGCCTGCCAAAATATTTTCAGGACATCAGATACAGATACCCTCAACTTCCATTCAGCCTGACTGCAGGAGGGTTGATTTCACACTGGGTACTTGGATTCATCCCCAAGAGAAATTCTATATTTGCCTTTGTGACAGCAATTATCTCTTTTCCACATAGACCTCCTGTCCAAGACGAGTTTATCCAGCAGGTGTTCTGGAATCGCTGTGAGTCCTCAGCAGAGCAAAGATAGTTTCTTATGGATTTCATCTGAGATTTATTTGGAGTTCGAGAATTTGATAAGATTTCCAGTTATTTCTCCCCTTCTGTGCTTTCAGATTATGACAATACTACAACCAGGTTTATTCTTTTAAAATTGAGATAACCCAATTGCATGTTATTCAGTTTAGTGTGTTTAGAAAAAAAAACACCAAACAACAAAACACAACCCTGTACATTTGGACTCACACCATATGAAAAATTACTGCTGTGAAGAAGAAGAGAGGTTGCATATCTACCACCTGTATCTCTCTTCCTTGGTCTTCCTCTGGAGCTGAATGTGATACAGTTGGACCTGTTTAAAAGAATGAATCCTGAATTCTGAACAGGGAGGAGTTTTATGGATTTCAGAAAGAGGAGAAATGAGCTGCGAGATATGAAAGTTTGCTACTCTTAGTCTAATTTTATTTATTACAAATACCAGCTATACCAGATAGTTTGACCTCAACAGGATTCCAGCATATACTTGAATGTTATGCTGGTTTTGAAATCACACATACGGTTAATTTTGAGCATTTTGATGAAACAATGCATTCATAACTACTGTTTTTCATAGAGGTGAGTTGTTTATAATGGTATTTGCTTTAGAGAGGCAGGAAGGGGAAGAGGGACTGAGACTTCACTACCAGTATTTAGGACTCTGGTTGGGCTGGCAGGAAACAGCTCTCCAGGTCTGGACCCTGTCCGTGTCAGCGACTGATGTGTGAGGAGCTTGGCTGTGAACCAGCCAGGCTCAGAGTGGTGAACCTCAACCATTCCCATCCTCCTCATCTATTTGTCCAGAGGAGGATAAATAAGAAATGTGTATTTCTGTGGCTACATTTCCACTCAGAAAATTTCCCCATGACCTGTCTTTATCAGTGTTCTTTATCCATGAAGATAAGTGACACAACTTCCAGAAAAAATCCAATCTTAAGACCTTTGTAAAGTGCCTGGAAAGTAGATGTGTCTGTATTTAGTGACTCATGAGCACATATATCTGCCTGGAAGTTTGGGTATGGAAAGAAAGGAGCCTCAAAATTTCTAATTTACAGACAGCTGTGTACCCAAGCATGCCAAGGGGCAGTGTCTGAAGGGACTGGTTTGGGTCTGTGTGTTATGTCCCTCTAAATCTTTTTCTTGAGTGGTGGCTCTGGAGGGAGGTAGATTGCATCATGCCTAGGGCTCAGTGGATCCTGGTCAAGGAGGGTGGAGGTGGCAAGAGGAGGAAGACAGCATGAGCAAAGAGTCCAAAGAGTGTGGACACGAGGTAGACCTCACATAGGATTGAGACAAAAACCTTCCCTGGAATTAGAGAGGATTCATAGGTTTTTTGTGACTGAGGAAGTCCTTGAGGCTAAAGCAAATCCTGAAGGCTGGAATCAGCTCTGCAAAGAGTTAGAGAGAGGGAAGCTGATAACCCCCTTTTTATTTGCCTTCTGCCTTTTTAGCTTTCCTGGTGATTTCAATAATTTCATCTGTAAGAAGTGAAGTATTCTACTTCAAGTTCTAAAACTTGACATTTTTGTAGTTTTCTTCTTTTTTTTTTNTTTTTTTTTTTTTTAAACCAATTAGGAAAGACTTGCACAAACCCATTTGAGACTTCTGGTTCACCTGGGCTCATCTCACAACAGCACTGACCTGCTGACCGAGACTTGTCGCTTTTGATAGTGCTGAGTGTCTGTAATGCATCTCTGTAATGTTTTGTTTTCCCTGATGCTGATTTCTTAGTTTCATATTAGAACACTGGTATACAGTTTAGTATTTTGAGCAGTGACAGATAATGCCTCTTTCCTTATCAATTATTTCTGTGAATTTACTTTCCTCTTCAACCTGCTCTTGTTCCCACATGCTCTATAGCTCTGCTTTCCTCAAGTCTATGTTACAGCTGGTATTCTCCAAGATTTTCCTTAGCATTAACCTAGGCTGGTAAGAACTAGGAATGCACATCTATTTTCATGAGCATACCCACAACTCTGTAAGGCCAGAAAACCTGAAAAGATTGGATTTCTACTGGTCTTTCCCATTTAGGGCTATAGACAAAGTCACACCTGATACTTTTCTCTCACAAGCTGCTTGTATGGGGATGAATGATGCCTACAGGGGAAGGATAACTTAAACTTGGGGAGGAATCTTTGGTTGCCATTCAGATTCCTATGATTAGACCCCGTGGCATGTATACCTGGAAGGAACATGAGTCACCCACTGGACGCTTTTTTGTAGTTCAAATTCACATTTCCTGCTGGTTGGTTCAACATTGCCCCAGCTTTATGAGGCAAGACAAATGTTAACTTCCCCAGGGTGAGTTCGATCACCTTTTCTTCAATAAAAATAAG
Source organism: Formicarius rufipectus (assembly GCA_013399695.1). NCBI lineage: Eukaryota > Metazoa > Chordata > Aves > Passeriformes > Formicariidae > Formicarius > Formicarius rufipectus. The sequence continues at coordinate 457,997 of VXAU01006020.1, forward strand.
CCCATATTGAGCTTCATTAATAACTTCCCCTATATGTGGATTACAAATGGGTGCACATTTACTCCACTCTCAAACTTAAATGAAAAGTATTTCTGAAACACAGCATAAACTTGTTCTCCTTCTGCCACCCACTTTACCTCCATCTCAGCAACCTTCTTCTCCAGGCAGATGGTTCCCACCCCTTCTCAGCTCCCCTTGACACCCTGCCAACACCATGCCTAGCCACCCTTGTCATCTGTCTCTTGTCTCTAACCCAGTTCCCTAAGATATGACAGACTGTGGTCTCCTCTTTTTCTCTAAAAAGAAACACTGCACCAGCATGCCAGCACTCAGGAAACCTGGTCAAAAAAATGTGGATGGTGATCAGAGAGGGGGTGTAAGGCTTCCCTATGGAAGTTTTTGGACTTTTCAACCAATAAAACTAGAGACTGACAGTTTTTAGGCTGTTTATTTCTCACTGTCAAAAAAAAAAAAAAAAGGGAAAAAAAAAAAAGGGGGGGGGGGG